>OZ059902.1:9322425-9425541 GCA_964057215.1 Oscheius myriophilus | reverse complement strand
CACACACTCACACACTCACACACTCACACACTCACACACTCACACACTCACACACTCACACACTCACACACTCACACACTCACACACTCACACACTCACACACTCACACACTCACACACTCACACACTCACACACTCACACACTCACACACTCACACACTCACACACTCACACACTCACACACTCACACACTCACACACTCACACACTCACACACTCACACACTCACACACTCACACACTCACACACTCACACACTCACACACTCACACACTCACACACTCACACACTCACACACTCACACACTCACACACTCACACACTCACACACTCACACACTCACACACTCACACACTCACACACTCACACACTCACACACTCACACACTCACACACTCACACACTCACACACTCACACACTCACACACTCACACACTCACACACTCACACACTCACACACTCACACACTCACACACTCACACACTCACACACTCACACACTCACACACTCACACACTCACACACTCACACACTCACACACTCACACACTCACACACTCACACACTCACACACTCACACACTCACACACTCACACACTCACACACTCACACACTCACACACTCACACACTCACACACTCACACACTCACACACTCACACACTCACACACTCACACACTCACACACTCACACACTCACACACTCACACACTCACACACTCACACACTCACACACTCACACACTCACACACTCACACACTCACACACTCACACACTCACACACTCACACACTCACACACTCACACACTCACACACTCACACACTCACACACTCACACACTCACACACTCACACACTCACACACTCACACACTCACACACTCACACACTCACACACTCACACACTCACACACTCACACACACTCACACACTCACACACTCACACTCACACACTCACACACTCACACACTCACACACTCACACACTCACACACTCACACACTCACACACTCACACACTCACACACTCACACACTCACACACTCACACACTCACACACTCACACACTCACACACTCACACACTCACACACTCACACACTCACACACTCACACACTCACACACTCACACACTCACACACTCACACACTCACACACTCACACACTCACACACTCACACACTCACACACTCACACACTCACACACTCACACACTCACACACTCACACACTCACACACTCACACACTCACACACTCACACACTCACACACTCACACACTCACACACTCACACACTCACACACTCACACACTCACACACTCACACACTCACACACTCACACACTCACACACTCACACACTCACACACTCACACACTCACACACTCACACACTCACACACTCACACACTCACACACTCACACACTCACACACTCACACACTCACACACTCACACACTCACACACTCACACACTCACACACTCACACACTCACACACTCACACACTCACACACTCACACACTCACACACTCACACACTCACACACTCACACACTCACACACTCACACACTCACACACTCACACACTCACACACTCACACACTCACACACTCACACACTCACACACTCACACACTCACACACTCACACACTCACACACTCACACACTCACACACTCACACACTCACACACTCACACACTCACACACTCACACACTCACACACTCACACACTCACACACTCACACACTCACACACTCACACACTCACACACTCACACACTCACACACTCACACACTCACACACTCACACACTCACACACTCACACACTCACACACTCACACACTCACACACTCACACACTCACACACTCACACACTCACACACTCACACACTCACACACTCACACACTCACACACTCACACACTCACACACTCACACACTCACACACTCACACACTCACACACTCACACACTCACACACTCACACACTCACATCACTCACACACTCACACACTCACACACTCACACACTCACCCACTCACACACTCACACACTCACTACTCACACACTCACACACTCACACACTCACACACTCACACACTCACACACTCACACACTCACACACTCACATTTGCTCTCTCGCTCACACACTCACACACTCACACAATCACACACTCACCCACTCACACACTCACACACTCACATACTCACACACTCACACACTCACACACTCACACACTCACACACTCACACACTCACACACTCACATTTGCTCTCTCGCTCACACACTCACACACTCACACACTCACACACTCACACACTCACACACTCACACACTCACACACTCACACACTCACACACTCACACACTCACACACTCACACACTCACACACTCACACACTCACACACTCACACACTCACACACTCACATTTGCTCTCTCGCTCACACACTCACACACTCACACAATCACACACTCACCCACTCACACACTCACACACTCACACACTCACACACTCACACACTCACATTTGCTCTATCGCTCACACACTCACACACTCACACACTCACACACTCACATTTGCTCTCTCGCTCACACACTCACACACTCACACAATCACACACTCACCCACTCACACACTCACACACTCACATACTCACACACTCACACACTCACACACTCACACACTCACACACTCACACACTCACACACTCACACACTCACACACTCACACACTCACACACTCACACACTCACACACTCACACACTCACACACTCACACACTCACACACTCACACACTCACATTTGCTCTCTCGCTCACACACTCACACACTCACACACTCACACACTCACACACTCACACACTCACACACTCACACACTCACACACTCACACACTCACACACTCACACACTCACACACTCACACACTCACACACTCACACACTCACACACTCACACACTCACACACTCACACACTCACACACTCACACACTCACATTTGCTCTCTCGCTCACACACTCACACACTCACACAATCACACACTCACCCACTCACACACTTACACACTCACACACTCACACACTCACATTTGCTCTATCGCTCACACACTCACACACTCACACACTCACACACTCACACACTCACACACTCACACACTCACACACTCACACACTCACACACTCACACACTCACACACTCACACACTCACACACTCACACACTCACACACTCACACACTCACACACTCACACACTCACACACTCACACACTCACACACTCACACACTCACACACTCACATTTGCTCTATCGCTCACACACTCACACACTCACACACTCACACACTCACACACTCACACACTCACACACTCACACACTCACACACTCACACACTCACACACTCACACACTCACACACTCACACACTTTCACACTCACACACTCACATTTGCTCTCTCGCTCACACACTCACACACTCACACAATCACACACTCACCCACTCACACACTCACACACTCACATACTCACACACTCACACACTCACACACTCACACACTCACACACTCACACACTCACACACTCACATTTGCTCTCTCGCTCACACACTCACACACTCACACACTCACACACTCACACACTCACACACTCACACACTCACACACTCACACACTCACACACTCACACACTCACACACTCACACACTCACACACTCACACACTCACACACTCACACACTCACACACTCACACACTCACACACTCACATTTGCTCTCTCGCTCACACACTCACACACTCACACAATCACACACTCACCCACTCACACACTCACACACTCACACACTCACACACTCACACACTCACATTTGCTCTATCGCTCACACACTCACACACTCACACACTCACACACTCACATTTGCTCTCTCGCTCACACACTCACACACTCACACAATCACACACTCACCCACTCACACACTCACACACTCACATACTCACACACTCACACACTCACACACTCACACACTCACACACTCACACACTCACACACTCACACACTCACACACTCAC
Source organism: Oscheius myriophilus (assembly GCA_964057215.1). NCBI lineage: Eukaryota > Metazoa > Nematoda > Chromadorea > Rhabditida > Rhabditidae > Oscheius > Oscheius myriophilus. The sequence continues at coordinate 9,421,502 of OZ059902.1, read as the reverse complement.
ACACTCACACACTCACACACTCACACACTCACACACTCACACACTCACATTTGCTCTCTCGCTCACACACTCACACACTCACACACTCACACACTCACACACTCACACACTCACACACTCACACACTCACACACTCACACACTCACACACTCACACACTCACACACTCACACACTCACACACTCACACACTCACACACTCACACACTCACACACTCACACACTCACACACTCACACACTCACATTTGCTCTCTCGCTCACACACTCACACACTCACACAATCACACACTCACCCACTCACACACTCACACACTCACACACTCACACACTCACACACTCACACACTCACACACTCACACACTCAAACACTCACACACTCACACACTCACAAACTCACACACTCACACACTCACACACTCACACACTCACACACTCACACACTCACACACTCACACACTCACACACTCACATTTGCTCTATCGCTCACACACTCACACACTCACACACTCACACACTCACACACTCACACACTCACACACTCACACACTCACACACTCACACACTCACACACTCACACACTCACACACTCACACACTCACACACTCACACACTCACACACTCACACACTCACACACTCACACACTCACACCCTCACACACTCACACACTCACACACTCACATTTGCTCTATCGCTCACACACTCACACACTCACACACTCACACACTCACACACTCACACACTCACACACTCACACACTCACACACTCACACACTCACACACTCACACACTCACACACTCACACACTCACACACTCACACACTCACACACTCACACACTCACACACTCACACACTCACACACTCACACACTCACACACTCACACACTCAAACACTCACACACTCACACACTCACAAACTCACACACTCACACACTCACACACTCACACACTCACACACTCACACACTCACAAACTCACACACTCACACACTCACACACTCACACACTCACACACTCACACACTCACACACTCACACACTCACACACTCACACACTCACACACTCACACACTCACACACTCACACACTCACACACTCACACACTCACAAACTCACACACTCACACACTCACACACTCACACACTCACACACTCACACACTCACACACTCACACACTCACACACTCACACACTCACACACTCACACACTCACACACTCACACACTCACACACTCACACACTCACATTTGCTCTCTCGCTCACACACTCACACACTCACACAATCACACACTCACACACTCACACACTCACATTTGCTCTCTCGCTCACACACTCACACACTCACACAATCACACACTCACACACTCACACACTCACACACTCACACATTCACACACTCACACACTCACACACTCACACACTCACACACTCACACACTCACACACTCACATTTGCTCTCTCGCTCACACACTCACACACTCACACTTGCTCTCTCGCTCACTCACTCACACACTCACACACTCACACACTCACACACGCACACACTCACACACTCACACACTCACACACTCACACACTCACACACTCACACACTCACACACTCACACACTCACACACTCACACACTCACACACTCACACACTCACACACTCACACACTCACACACTCACACACTCACACACTCACACACTCACACACTCACACACTCACACACTCACACACTCACACACTCACACACTCACACACTCACATTTGCTCTCTCGCTCACACACTCACACACTCACACAATCACACACTCACCCACTCACACACTCACACACTCACATACTCACACACTCACACACTCACACACTCACACACTCACACACTCACACACTCACACACTCACATTTGCTCTCTCGCTCACACACTCACACACTCACACACTCACACACTCACACACTCACACACTCACACACTCACACACTCACACACTCACACACTCACACACTCACACACTCACACACTCACACACTCACACACTCACACACTCACACACTCACACACTCACACACTCACACACTCACACACTCACACACTCACACACTCACACACTCACACACTCACACACTCACACACTCACACACTCACACACTCACACACTCACACACTCACACACTCACACACTCACATTTGCTCTCTCGCTCACACACTCACACACTCACACTTGCTCTCTCGCTCACTCACTCTCTCTCTTTCTATCTCTCTCTCTCATTCACTTTCTCTCTCTCACTCTCCATATCTCCCCCTCTCTCCCTGAATCTGTTAATTTCTTTAGTAACCCTCTCAATATTCTATTTTTTTCACAGGTACAAATCAGAAATTCAAAGCATTTATTTCACAGTCAATAGAACACAGTAGGAGAATTGGATTTCTCTTCCGAAATCAACTTTGTCGTTTGAGTCGAAGAATCCGCTTTTTTGCGGTTGTTTGAGGCGGGTGTCTTCAGCTTCGTAAACGATTTGTAGAAGAAGGGAGGGAAGGTGGTTCCAGTGGCAAAGACCATTGCGAAAAAGGGAAGTGTGCTTGAAAGGAAAAGCGAAACCTTTAACATGAATTGCAGAAGAGACGAAAATGTGATAGCGTCATGGCGGTTTCGAAAATTGAAAGCACAGTCACTATGGGCTGAATCGTAAAATCTGTCTCGCCAATTCAAAATTTCGAAACCTGCAGGATGAGTGTGCAGTTTTGCTGAAGTTATGGCTGTGTTTTCGAAATTCAATTTCTATGACTCCTTACTCTAGAATGACCCATGGCGTCATCCTCCTCTCCCAGATTGGAATTGCAGAAAAGATAAGAATGCGATCATGTCATAATCGAGGGGGACGGAGAGAGAGGGGGGAGAGAGAGGCAGAGAGAGAGAGAGAGAGAGAGAGAGAGAGAGAGAGAGAGAGAGAGAGAGATAGAGAAAGAGTTAGAGGAAGAGTGGAACATAAATAGAAATGAATAAATAAAGAAAGAGAGAGAGGCAGAGAGACACTCAGCAAGAGAGGTTGTGGGATAGAGGGAAAAAGAAAACATTAGTGAGTAATAGAGATATAGAGAGATAGAGAGGAAAAGAGAGAGAGAGTGGGAGATATAAGAAAGTAAGAGAGAAAGGGATAAAGAAAAGAGTGAAATTGAGATAGAGAAAGTAGTAAGAGAGAGAGAGAGGGATATAGAGAATAAAGAGAAATTCAATGAGAGAGATAGAAAGAGAGGCAGAGAGATAAAGTGAGAGAGACGTAGAGAGTTAGAGACCGAGGATTTTGTGTGTGTGAGAGAGAGAGATAGAGAGAGAAATTGAGAAAGAGTGAGCGATAAATGAATAGCGAGATATTGAGCCAAAGAGTTAAAGAGGGATAGAGAGAGACATATGAAAGTGAGAGAGACAGAAGAGAGAGAGAGATAGAGATAGAGAGAGTTGTTTTCAATAGTAAAACGTTGCACAAATGACTTTATTCAGTAATTACATATAAATCTTTGCTCCTCGCGAGCAATTACGTTTTTGAACAGCTCAAACGCAGAGACCAGTGGCCTGAAAATTTTTCTCTCAATTCAAATGTTTTAAAAATTCTTACCGTTTCGCACTTCATTCCACTGGCACATTGGCTGCAGGTGGGTCCAGAGTTGTAGATGTTAGTGTTGATCACATTTCCACTGAACTTTTTGTTTTTAAAAGTTGTTTTTTAAGGCTTACGGTAGTTTGTACTGACACACGACGGCAACTTCGTATGGGTAGGCCTTCATGGTGGAAGGGCACAGCTTCACTCCGCAGCCGATTTTGTTACTGCTCCACCAGGCCATCTAAACACAAAAGTTTTACGTTAACTGCAGAGCACGCGCGCCTTGCGGCCGCACCAGGAGGCCTTCGGCCGCTCAAAGCAAACTCTGCATAAACAGCCGGCCTGCGGCCGCTGAGGACCGCGGCCTTCGGCCGCGCATTTAGGTGCATCCGGCTGCACAAATGGGCGGCCTGCGGATGCATAGAAACGCGGCTTGAGGCAAAAAATACTTTTTTGGGCAAAGACTTTCCTAAAAGCATCTAATCTTTCATAGACAGCAGCTGAAATGATAGGATCCACGTTCCTTATCGTCACACGTGACGTTATTTTGAGCCAGATTGCTTTTTCAGTTCAAACTATTTTATAGGAATATTTTTCAGTTTTTATTGTATGTACATCAAAAAGTCAAAATTGTCAATATGAGTTCTATAACTTAAAAAGGCAAATTGAAATTATAGTATAAAACACTTTTGAAACATTAGAAATTTACGAACATTAATTTTTTCCATTTTTCAATACGATTATAACAAAGTTCTTTGCAGTTTATCTGCATAGACCTTTATAAGAACCACAATCTAGCTTTTCTGAAAGTCAAGACATAAAGCTAGTTTTCCAAAATTATCCAAATTTTTTTAGCCAACTTGGCTTGTAAAAGTATATTAATACAAAAATGCATTAAAACGTGTTTTGAAATTGCATTTTGAATTGAATCGAATATGTGTCCTAATCCGAATTTCACGCGAGCGGTTGCGCGGCGGCCATCCGTTTTTGTCACATCGTAATATTCAAGTTAAATAACTTATTTAATATAAGTAATATTAACAAAGTTTTTCGGTATTTTATTACAAAAAAGCATTAAAACGTATTGTGAACTATTTGAAAGAGTCAAATGAGTATTCGCGCTCCAGTGCGAATTCCAGCCGCGAGCGGTAGCGCGGCGGTCTTCCGTTTTGTTGCACCAAGGCGGGCGCACTTTCGAAAAGAAATAATCTTGCAAGAGTTTTTAGGCGTTCTTTGCGGTGCGCTTGCATAGTACAAGATTAGAACCACAATCTAGCCGTTTAGCATCAAACCACATATAGCTGTCGCCAAAGAGGCATCCTGCCAAAAATGACCTTAATGCAGCAATCGTGCGATGCGCAGGCGGAAATAGTGCGCAACTGGTGGAGACGCAGAGAAAAGCGACTTTTTGCCAAATATGCCAATGAAAGTTTTCCACAAAAGCAGCCATCTCCTAACCTGGGTGGCATGTCCGATTCCGCTGTTGAAGAGCCCGTAGGTAAGAAGATTGCTGGCCCATCCGTACTGCTGGAACTCGTTTTGCCAAGCGTTCGAAGCAGCCACTCCCATACCATTAATAGTCAACTGAAAACCCCGATCTCTTTAGGATCATTTTTGGGCCTACCGGAGCTGAGGAGTAGCTCCAGTAGAGGTTTTCTCCGACTCCAGAATTACCAGAGTGACCCGTGGGGCAAGTGTTGGCAAAGGCCTGGGCAGAGGCTTCCAGAGAGCAGTCCCAAGACTAAAACGAACCGTCAGAATGAGGTAGAGCTCAGATTTTACCATCTTCTGCATGTTTGTAGCGGCAGGTTTCTTGTCATTCTTGGCCACATATTGGCCCTTGGCGATTTGGGAACGGAGGGTGTTGTGGTTGTTTACAATTCCATCTCTGTCACTGTCACTGAAGCTTCCAGTTCCACAGCTGGTTCCTAAAACTCAAGTTCAACATGCGAAATGTGTGAGTGTGTGAGTGTGTGAGTATGAGAGTGTGTTACCATAAGCTGTAGAAACCAGCAGAAGGCAGAGAAGGGTGTGTCGAAGCATGGTCGGTGTAGTGGCCAGTCTAGGGTGTCCTTATAAACCCAACCTATATCTATCACGAGGCGTGTCCACCAAAGACGTGGCTTTGATAACAACAAGGGATTAGTCTTCGCAAATGGCTGAGCGCTTGGCCGGAAATTTCGATAAAAACAAATCTCCGGAAATGCCAGCAAAGGGAATTGTAGTGTGTGTCGGTGTACGTATGCGTATGTGTGTGACTGTTTATATGTGAAATGTGAGTATGTGTATGTATGTGAGCGTGTAAACGTGTGAATGTGGTTGTGTGTGTTTGTGAGTGTGCAAGCGTGTGAGCGTGTGAGTGTGTAAATGTGTGTGAGCGTGTAAACCAGTGAGTGTGTGCGTGTTTGTGCGTGTGGATTTATCCAATTCACGTCCATTTATAGCGCTATCAAAATCATATCTCATTCAACAAACGCCCAATGTCTGGTTTTCGATTTCCAATTACAATTCTTCAATGGAAATCGGGGGTGGATATCGTCACGTTTTTCTACTTGGGATTTTCCTATGAGCCCTAGGAACACGGATCAAAAATTTCCACCCACGTTTGAAATAAAACATTCATTCTTCACTACACTCAAAACATGATGAATTTAGAAATAGAAGCAATTAGTGTGAATACATTGAAAACAATGCTCTAAACCAATAAACAACCCCTGCCAACACATAGTGTTGCAATGTCCTCTATTGACATAAATATTTAGTTCATTTTCAGGGGGTAGATTATTTTTCTAGACACATGCACTATTGACTGCCGTAGTTTCACTTATCATTTTGTCTATGGAGCACAAATAGGCGATAAGAGGATCAAAAACAGTCACGAAATGGGTGTGACTTCATAAACACGTTTCAGAGTCCAAATTTAAGAATAGGTGTAATTTCAATTATGTCTCTTCGGCTACTTAAAGGGACTGTAAGGAGGGTTTTTCATTTCATTTTTGATCGGATACGGTCGGAAATTAGGCGAATCAAAAATGCTAAATTGTCTCGCACCTTCCTCTTTTCCACAGCTATCTTATCCAATTAGAATGAAATTTGGTTGATTAACATGCCTTGTAAAAGCCGGACACGCAAGGCGTACTGCCCGTCTACAAATTTGTAGACGGAGAACCGTTTTTGACAACTTTGAAGTGTATTATCGCGAAAACGGTAAATTTTCGACCCAAGTCATATAAATTTTCATGATCAGCGATTTTTTCTCTCTAAATTTAGCCAATGTTGTAAAACCCGCGTGACTGTCCCTTTAAGAAAAAGGTATTGTATCAATTTGAAAAACGTGTTTTCGTTTGTTTTTGTCTACGTAATGAGACTTTATCGTAACTTTGAATATAGGTCTATGTACATAACCCACAAAGAGATTACGACAAAGTTCAGTTTTTTATCATCTAGCGTCTGTTTGTTAAGGGCAGTATTTTGAACGTTTTGATATGAGCACAGTTTGGGCACATTTTTGAAGAAAAGATTATGAATAGTCAAATGCGTCTGAAAATTCTCTGAAAGCCGCATGGTTACGCAAAAGGGTGCGCAATGCTTATTCACCATGTCTGTCAACAATGCGAGCTTCTCACGTCATGGCAAGGAAAGATAGATAGACATCTGGGCACATGATTTGCTTCTTGTTAAAGGGACAGTCAGGCAGGTTTTACAACAGTGGCTAAATTAGGCGAGCAAAATTCGCTGATCATGAAAATATATATAAATTCGGGTCGAAAATTTACCGTTTTCGAGATAATACGCTCCAAAGTCGCCAAAAACGGCCGACCATCCGCAGATTGTGCGGAACAGCGCCCTGCGTGTCCGTGTTTTACAAAGCATGCTAATGAGCCAAATTTCTTTCAAATTGAATGAGGTAGCCCTGGATATGAGGAGGGTGCGAGGCAATTTAGCATAGTTGATTCGCATAATTTCCGACCGTATCCGATTGAAAATGAAATGTGAAACCCTCCTTACTGTCCCTTTAAATGTAGAGGCCCACGTAAAATAAAGAAAGAGGCCTGTCCATTTTTAGCATTTTATGATAAAAAATGACACTCTCTCATATAATTTACGTCATGGACAGGTCCATTTGCATTTTTGTGGGCCTCTGCCTTTAAGACGGAAGATGTTTGAAGCATGACTGTATGCGGCGCCTGACTGTATCCGGTAGGTTAGTTGCTAGAGAATTTGACTGCAGTTTTTAAGGTCATTTATCCTGACACTATTTAAAATAATCACATAGTAAATAACTGCCGTAAACTGAATGAAAAGTACGCTGTTCAAAAAGGGTCTCAGCGGCGTTTCTCGTTCTGTCTGCGTCTCTCAGCGAGAGGTTTGCTTCTCGCAGCCAAATAATTTCTACAAATCCACAAGGGGTAGTCGGAGCCACTCGTAGGTAGTGCCACGTTGGTTTTTATTGCTAGAAGCAGAAAAAGGCCCCTGACGATCCCTTAAATCACCCTATTAAAAGACGCGAGTAAAGCTTTGGCAAAATTGTCGTTTGAACCGCGCGGAACTCTTGCGTCTCCCGGGTTTCCATGCCTTTTTTCGCATTTTCTGCCGTGTAACCGTGCACTATTTGCATTATACGCCGGGTAAACTGCGCCACGTTTGCAGCACAATTTATATTATTGATTATTGTATTAAGAAATGGTGGAAATAACAACAATTCGATGAAAAGGTAGTAAAAGAAAACTGATAATTTTGTTTTCGATGCGCAGATGATACGGATGGCTCCAAGTTCGCTTTTTAGCTAGTAATACAGCTTTTTATTTGCGCAAACTGCGCCAACTTCATTATCAGGTCATTTCATGGCATTCTATTTGGTCTCTCTCCATGCTTCCTGACTACACGCAATTTCCTATCGCTAACTACAATGGAACTTTTAACACAAACCCATTTTACTACGCTCTTTTCGGCTCAGTTTACCTGTTCCTAGGCTTACCAATATTCGCGTTTGCCCTATTCTGTGTTTGGAAACTATCCCCCAAAGAGACTTCTATTACCTTTTACCATGCATATTATCGATTGCGGAGTTATGCCCCTGCTAATTGCCCCTTATTCAATCGCCGTCAAAACCGCGGGATTTATGAGAATGGTTGGGGCTCCTACTAATGTTCAAATGGTACTACTGCAATGGGGAGGATGTGGTTAGTTTAAAGGGACGGTCAGGCGGGTTTTACACATTGGCTCAATTAGGAGAAAAAATTTCGCTGATCATGAAAATATATATGACTATGGATCAAAAATGTACCGTTTTCGAGAAAATACGCTTCAAAGTCTTCAAAAACGGGTCTCCGTCTACAGATTTCTAGACGGGCAGTACGCCCTGCGTGTCCGGTATTTACAAGGCATGCTAATGCGCCTAATTTCATTCTAATTGGATAAGATGAAAACCCTCCTTACTGTCTTTTTAAGAGCGCGGGTGTACGTGTGTGTAAATGTGTGTGACTGTGTGTGCGTGAGAGAGCGTGTATGTTTTATATGTTTATGCGCGTGAGAACGTGTACGTGTGTGTACGTTTGTGTATTTGTGTGTATGTGTGTGCGTGAGAGAGTGTGTATGTTATGCATTTGCGCGTATACACGTGTGTTTCTGTGTCTGTGTGTAGTGCGCATATGTGCCTCTGATCGTGAACGTGTGTACGTGTGATGTTTTCACTTGTGTACGTGCACGTGTGTACATGTTCTTGCGTGCGTATATGTGCGTGCGCGTGTATGTAAATGTGCGTTTGTACGCTGATATACATGTGTGTTGGTATGCGTGTGGACGTGTGTACGTGTGAATGTGCCCATGTCTCTGTGAATGTGTGTACGCGCGTGTACGTAGATGTGTGTGTGTGTGTTATGAGTGTGCACGTGTGTGTACGTGTACGCATCTGAGCTTGTGGACATGTGTGTAGCCAGTGGTGTAGTTATGTGTGCATGTGTGCGAGTGCGTGTATGTGTGTGTATGTTAATGTATAAGTGTGTACGTGTGTGCTACAGTTTCAAACACAAAAAAATGGTTGCAGGTTACGTAGCATAGTATAATCCCCACCAAAGTTGGTGCTGTATGTATATTTAGGGGTTTATGGGAATAAAATGCAAGTTGGCACGAGTAAAACAGAATATCTCCATAATCTAATCCGCCGGTTATATAGCTCTCGATAACATGCCGTTCAACCAAACAACTTGTTTCAATAAAGGAATAATCGAATTCGCCGGTTTAACGGCATGTGGTCTATCGACGAAAGCCGATTGACGCAAACTGTCGCACAGTGCATTCAAAATACAGCATTGTGATTTCACTAATCTGTCGGCCTCGCGTTTTTTTTCGTTGAACCAGCTGTCATGGTGACTAACAGAGCCTGTGGCGGAACCATAGGAAATGCCATTTACATGTGGGACAAGAAAATTTATGGTCTAGTTGTGCAGCTTCTCTTCAGCCGCTGCCAAAAAATAGTTCAGTGTCAGAATTGGGTCAAATTTGGCATACAAATTTGGTATATATCAGAAAAGTTTTAGGTCAATATCCATTTTAACGATATCCGAAAACTTTTAACTTTTCGGCGAAAAAGCGACATTTTCTCTGCGTCTCTGCAAATTGCACGCTCTTTCGCCTGTAGATCGCACGCTAATGTATTCGAAAAACTGTGCCGTACTTCGCTAACTATTGTCAGACTGTTTTTCGTTGTTTCAGCCATAACCGGCCCCATCGGAATTCTTCTCTACTACCGGATGGATGCTTTACTGCCTAATGGTCACATTTTGAAGAAAACTTGGATTCGTAAGATATCCTACTTTATAATTTTCTTCGTAGAGTACCCCAATCTCTACACAATGTATCTACTTGGACAGTACAATCAAGACGAAGCGAAACACCAAGTTTTTCAGGTTCCGTCGTGTGCGTGTGCGTGTGCGTGTGCGTGTGCGTGTGCGTGTGCGTGTGCGTGTGCGTGTGCGTGTGCGTGTGCGTGTGCGTGTGCGTGTGCGTGTGCGTGTGCGTGTGCGTGTGCGTGTGCGTGTGCGTGTGCGTGTGCGTGTGCGTGTGCGTGTGCGTGTGCGTGTGCGTGTGCGTGTGCGTGTGCGTGTGCGTGTGCGTGTGCGTGTGCGTGTGCGTGTGCGTGTGCGTGTGCGTGTGCGTGTGCGTGTGCGTGTGCGTGTGCGTTTCACTTAGTTACTTAAGGAGGTTGGTTACGTCACAAACCTCCTTTGGGACGACGATACTGTAGTCTACCGTTTTGATGTCACAGCAGCCCCACCTTTGCTTGAATTAATCCTTAGAATTGATTTCATAGCTGGAATGGTAGTTATTCTATTACTTGTAACAGTCGCTGTATATACTGTTTTTTTGCTTAAAAGGCAATCTAAAGTCATGTCTGCTAAGACTGCTGAATTGCATTGGGCCCTAATCATAACCCTAGCTGCTCAGGTAAGATCTTATCCTTGATCCTTAACTTACCCAACCTTAAAATTTCTTTACCTTACTTTAAAGGGGCAGTAAGGGGCCTTTTCATTTTATTTTCGATCGGATACGGTCGGAAATTATGCGAATTACCTATGCTAAATTGTCTCGCACCCTCCTCATTTTCACAGCTATCTCAGTGAATTAGAATGAATTCGGTTCATTAGCATCCCTTGTAAATACCGGACACGCAGGGCGTACTGGCCATCCGCATAATCTGCGGACGGTCGGCCGTTTTTGGACACTTTGAAGCCAGGTCTATCGAAAACGGTACATTTCCGACCCATGTCATATACATTTTCTTGATCAGCGAATTTTTCTCTCTTAGATGAGCCAATGTTGTAAAACCCGTCTGACTGTCCCTTTAAGTTACTTTAACGTACCTTACCCAAGCGTTAAAGTACTTTCACTTACATTATCTTGACTTTACCTTAACTTACGTAACCTTGCCTTACCGTAATTTGAACGTTAAAGGAACCGTCAGGGACCTTTTGCAACTTTCGTTTATTTAAAAGATAAAAATTAGCTGATCAAAAAACTCTATGCAACATAGGGTTCAAAATTCTCCGTTTTCGATAAATCTGGCTTCAAAGTGCCTAAAACCGGCCGACCGTCAGCAGATTCTGCGGATGGCCGCAACGCCTGCATGCACGATGTTTACAAGCTAGTCTAATTTTGAAGTTGTCATTCTAATAGGACGAGATTATTGGGAAAATGAGGAGTTTTCCAGACAATTTAGCATATATAATTAGTATAGTTTTCGACCGCACCCGATGAAAATTGAAATGAAAAGGTCCCTGACGGTCCCTTTAACTATTTCCAGATTTGTGTCTACTATGTCCTCTTCGCTATTCCCATATGCGCTGCTTCAATTGTAATTGGAGCAGGAATTCCGAGAAGTGACGAGTTTAAAATTGCAACAACAAAAAAATTCAAAAACTTTCAGATGTTATCACAGCCTTTTTCTGCGCTAGCGTTATTTGCGCCTCGGGAGGAGTGGCCACAATGATATATGTTAATAGGATCTACAGACAATTCTTCTTTTCTTTGTTTAGAAGACGACAATCGAATTAAAATTGACTATTCTATTGCCGAAGGCACTTTTTGTGCTTTCAACCCTATCGTGCAATTGTTTCCGTGTTGAAATTGTTGGTTTTGCAGTGCGTATAATACTCAGACAACTGTAGAAGCTAAATTGGGCAATTTTTCTTTGATTTATCGTTTAATATGAAAAATTGTGAATGTTTAAATTTTTTAGTTTTTTTTTTTTTTTCATTTTACCATAAAAGTAAAATGTTAGTATAAAAGTTTATTGTAAGTATGTACATGATACACTGTTTTATGAGTTGAACTGGCTTCGTGATGATTGAAGAACACCTGCAACTGCAATTTAACTGGTTCTTGTAAAATCAGCTACCTTTACTTATGACTTCTGGGTTTAGAATAGATTTTCGAAGCTTCAGAAGTTCCAGATGAAACAGTCCCATTCTTAACTCTTACAGAAGAAGTGTAGTTTTTATTGTTTTGAAGAGAGAATGAAACGAGGGTGGTTCCAGTGGCAAAGACCATTTCGATTCTTCAGAAGGAGGCTGTCGTGGCTTGTTTCTTCTGCCAGACGGCTGTCTTTTATAGCGACAGTCGGCTGGTCGTGGGAGGAGATAAGAATGCAATGACGTCATTGTAGCCACAGGGTGGTTGGGTGATAGGGGCATCAGGAGACATCGTAAAACGGATGAACACCGAGTGATTCATTTTGAACTGAAGTGCAAACTACACCAAGTAGATAAAAAAATGCTTCTTTTTACTTTCTGAAATCGGACTAAAGGTAAATGTTTCAAATTGGGAGCACAACACTTTGACCATCGTCAAATCGGGGGAAATTTTCAGCTCCTTTCAAATTTGTAATTAATATTGGCACGGAATTACTCACATAACTTGAATGGAATGGACATTGTGCTAACATTTGAAAATTACGAGTTAAAAGTCGAAAAATGCAAAAAAGTGGAAGAAAAGAAGCACCCAAAAGTTGAACTCATTAAGTTTAATATTCGGTTTAATAGCGACTTGAGCTTTTAAAACAACATCACTTCTATTGAATTGGACAAATTTGACAATTTTAGAAAACACCTTATACGGCAGCATACATTACAATTACGGTACCCTACCGTTACTCAGGTTAAAAAATTCGAATTTGACCTCAACGTTCAAATAATCCATCCTATATCTAAGACTATGGAACTTTTTTAAGACGCTGGTTTGCACCAAATTTTCCAGGGGCAAGTTCAAAAGAAAATTCGGAACCTATGGAAAATTTGCCAATAACTCGAGGAGAAATAAGTCATTCTTGTGATATCCGAATTTCAAAGTACTTCGAAATCGTCAAAACAGATTTTTATGATTTTGTGACTGTAGTTTTGCTATGCAAAACAGTCATTAGTTCTAGAATGACAAATAAACATCTCTTTCACTCTCTTTCTCTTTCTCTCTCTCTTTCTCTCTCTCTCTCTCTATGTCTGTTGCCCTTCATCTTTCAAAAGAGGCAATACCCGCCTCCTCCCACTCCACTCTACCCTCCCCTTTCGTAGTTTGCCTCCCCCATATTTGATCTCCTCGTCGTGTTTTCCCAGCCATCCTGACGCCATCACATTCTTATCATGCTGCAACCCCTATAAAACGGATTCCCCTTTGCTCAAACCACAATCCAGCATTTTAGCAATGGTATTCGCCACAGGAACCGTCTTCGTTCCCTTTTTCTTCAATTCTTCTGCCAAGAAAATTGAAAGCAAGGAAGCTTTCAAGTACCAAATTCTGCCCAAAACTCCGTCTCAAGGGACTTTGTTGAGTTCGGAAAAGAAATGTGATTTTCCTACTGTTTTTTACTGAGGTGAGCCTACTGAAAGTTGATTTGAAGACAAATTTTCAGATCTCCGCTTCCCTGAAGACACATTTCCATAATGTTACCAATACCGGGTGCTATCTTAATAAATGTTTTTAAAAACATTGAAAAAGCAAGAGAGAGAACACAAAAATGTAACGAATCTTTACTTAGCGATGCACATCATATACAAAAATGTTCATTTCCTAGAATGGCGCATATTCCTTACAAAATTAGGATCGGGGTAAAAGAGAGGCTCTTCTTCATCACTTTTTGTGAATCCCATATTCAGATACTCTTTTGAACTTTTCCATTCAAAGCTAGGCGTCTCCCGAATCTTGGGTGCGGGTTTGGCCTGAGGTTGGTTGAAGATTTTGTTTTGGAGAGGAGAGGAGTAATCGTCGGAGAAGGAGACTAAACTCGTTAGAACCTGCCTCACCCTTTTCTTCTTCATCAGAGTATCGGCCTTCTTTTGCTGAAAAAAGTGGACTTTGTGAAATCAGGGGATACAGTTAAGCCCCCCACTCTAGTATGGCCCCACACGATCGGTTTGGCCCCCAATCAATGCGAATTCATAAGCGTACGTACGTGGGGGCGTAATAAAAATAAAATTCAAACACCTATAAATGCGAATTTAGATTCTTACAACAAAGCGTTTAGAATTGGATACTCAGTGATAGGGGGCTTAAACGGCTATTTGGGGGGGGGGGGGGCGCAACTGAATTGACTGGGGGGTTTAAATGAATATTCTCCAAAATCAGATTTCGTTTTAAGTAAAGAATTTCTGTAACCCTTACCTCAATCACCATGTTTTCTAGAGTTGTCGCAATTTTCGCCAAAATTGTCGTCCAATCCTTCGCATCCTTGACATTCTTCAAATCCTCCTTCATCTTCAGCTTCTGTGCGGGTTTCATGATTTCCAGGGCGTGGAGAATAATCTGGGTCTTTTCTCCCCAAGAATATTCCTTCGGAGTACCCTGAAACTATGGATATGTTTAAACTTAAAGGGGCAGTAAGGAGGCTTTTCATTTCGCTTTCGATCGGCTACGGTCGGAAATTATGCGAATTAACTACACTAAATTGTCTCACACCCTCCACTTTTCCAGCGCTCTCTCAGCCAATTAGAATGAAATTCGGCTTATTAGCATGTCTTGTAAATGCCGGACACGCAGGGCGTACTGCCCGTCTACAAATCTGTAGACGGAGACCTTTTTTGACTACTTTAAAGCGTATTTTCTCGAAAACGATAAATTTTCGACCCATAGTCATATATATTTTCATGATCAGCGAAATTTTCTCTCCTAATTGAGCCAATGTTGTAAAACCCGACTGACTGTCCCTTTAAGGCGGAAGTTTTAATTGAAAGTTTTAGAGGGAAATCGATTTTTCGCGCGTACTGTAGCTTTGTAAAATTGGTGTAAATCAATTATTCTAAACCGAAAACTTTCACTTTTGGTAGTTCAAAAAATTTGTTATCATAAAAAAAGTCAAGTTATCATGAACATGTTTTTCTTTGACGTTAACGAGCATTTTCATCGATGAAAACATTTGTCTTATTAAAATTGAAATCTTTCCTGATAGAAAAGATGGAAAAGTTCACTTTCAAACTCAATTTTCGTCATGATGTGCTCCAAATAATTTCAACAGCAGTATATGTTTTAATGCGCAAAAAAGGTAGAATTTAAGGGCTAGGGTCACATCTTGCGCATCTTTTAAGCCTAAAATGCGAAAAACTGATTTTTCAAACGAGAATTTTCCCTTTTTTACGTTTTTTTTTGGGTCCTGTGGGGAAGAACACAGACCTATCGCATTTTAAGGGTTAATCTGAGATTAAAGATACTGGAAAACCCCCATTTCCAAAGTACCCAGGTCAAAAATTGATATCGTCCTAAAACTGTCCAAATAATGCATATTGGCCTCATTTGAGCGATTTATCCAGAGAATGCGTCGAAAAATTGCCAAAAATTGCCAAGAGATTAAAAAAATGCAACGTTTTTTGCTTTGTTTTTTTTTTAAATTTGTTGTTTCCAAATAGTTTTTAAATGCTGCATTCAGAAATTACACATAAAATGATTAATAAACCATTGGTTGAAACATTTTCGAATTTTTGACCCCCGTTACGCTTTTTGAAAGTAAACTTTGGGTAGTTTAGAATTTTCAATGTGAAATTAGAAAATTATATAACTTTTCGGATTGATCGAAACTAATTTTCCAAAATCCCTAGTTTATTCAGATTTCACTGACCCTTGCAGTTAAAAAAAACTTTAACCCTTAAAGCTTTGCTAAAATTGCACTTTAAAGTGTAAAAACGGCCAACAAAAATGAGTAAAAGGAAATGTTTTTTATGTTTGAACCATTTATTCTAGTTTTTAGAAGATTAAAGAATTTCAATTTAACTAAGGTCCAGTAATTCGAAAAACGCACCTTTTTGTTTCCTATGTTCTTCAGCAAATCGTCGATTTTCGAATCCTCGGCGGGGCAGGCAGGATTCAGCTGAAAATTTTTGGTATTTTTTTCATAATAAACCGGCGATGAATAATTATACAAATACACAAATTTTCACAAATATACAAATTGAAACATGCTTACCTTGTTGTAAAATTGGATGGCGAAAGACGGCATTTTTAATTCAGCTACTGATCGCAAACAGAATAGTAAAACTGAAACAGAGCCTCCTTATAAATACTCCGAATGCTGTAGAAAAAAGCGCAGAGACATCTGCGCCTGGAAAATTTAAACAGTGTGACCCAATTACAGGTGAAACGCTATGTTGAAAAATTTCGACCGCGTGACCCACTTATGCGAATTTAACTTTATAATTGATTATTTCAGGGTTGAAAACGTAACTCGTGAAAAAATCGCTTTTTGACGGCCATTGCCGAAATTCATAATCTGACCTTTTGGGCTGGCCCGCTTTTTGGTGGTTCAATAAGATTTAAACGATTTCAGTGTTGTTTTATTACAGGTGTGGTCTATATATTATCTTAATTGTGGCTTTTGATTCATTTTTAAAAATTTGTTTCGCCTACCGCACGTCGAAAAGTTTTTCTGTCATAATTTTGTCTCTGTACGGTTTTTTTGTAGAATTTTCTTGTTTCCGTTTATTTCAAAGGGAACATTAATGACAAAGTTTATAATAATGTTGAACGGTCGGAAATTATGCCAATTAACTATTCTAATTCTTTTCTTCAAACAATTAGATTGAAATTCGGCTAATTAGGATGCCTTGTAAATGTCGGACGCGCAGGGCGTATTGCACGTCTACAAATCTGTAGATGGAGACCCGTTTTTGGCGACATTGGAGCGCATTTTCTTTTTTGACCCATAGTCATATATATTTTCATTAACAGCGAATTTTTCCCTCTTTTTTGAGCCAAAGTTGTAAAACTCGCCTGACTGTCCCTTTAAGGTTTAATGCGATTAATCTACTGTTTTGCCCCCAAGCTCTGACAGTGAAAGTATCAATAAAGAAAGAAAGAGAGAGAGAGAGAGAGAGAGAGAGAGAGAGAGAGAGGGAGAGGGACAGAGAAAAAAGAGAAAACAAAAGTTGGAAACAATACTTTATTTCAAGATACACATCAAATACAAAAACTTTCACTTCCTAGAATGGCGCTTATTTCTTACAAAATTGAGATCGGGGTAAAAGAGAGGCTCTTCTTCTTCTTCATGTTTAGTGAGTCCCATGTTGAAATACTCCTTCGAACTCTTCCACTCAAAACTAGGCGTCTCCCTAATCCTGGGTGCGGGTTCGGCCTTCTGATGTTGCATGTCGAAGCCAGGAGCGAGGGGGTTCAGGTAGGCGAATTTATCCGCTAAAATCCACATCTGCTCCAAAAATAGAGCTTCAGCCTTCTTTTTCTGAAAAAATATAAAATTACTTCGTGAATAAATTCAGAAATGGTTTTGTAAAGGGATCTTTTCAAAATGGCATTCTAAAACTGACAAGTACAAAGTAAAACCGTTGCCTGAGCGGGGTTCGGGAAAAAATTTCAATGAAATGGCTTGATTAGCATATATCCCCATTTCTAATCAGAAAACCCCCCTGACGCCCCCTTTAAAAATAAATTTTCAGAAATTTATCAAATCTTACCTCAACGACCATGTCTTCCAGTGTTGTGGCAATTGTGGCCAAGATTTTAGTCATATTCGTGGAATCCGTGACGTTCTTCAGCTCCTCTTTAATCTTCAGCTTCTGTTCGGGCGTCATTATTTCCAAGGCTTGGACGATAATCTGCGTTTTCTCCTCCCAGGTGTATTCTTTTTGACAACACTGAAACTATGAAAATATTTCAACTTAAAGGGATATGGTCGGAAATTATGCGAATTGACTATACTAAATTGTCTCACACCCTCCACTTTTCCAGCGCTCTCTCAGCCAATTAGAATGAAATTCGGCTTATTAGCATGCCTTGTAAACGCCGGACACGCAGGGCGTACTGCCCGACTACAAATATGTAGACGCATACCCGTTTTTGACCACTTTGAAGCGTATTTTCTCGAAAACGGTAAATTTTCGACCCATAGTCATAGATATTTTCATGACCAGCAAATTTTTCCCTCCCAATTGAGCCAATGTTGTAAAACCCGCCTGACTGTCCCTTTAAGGCGAAATTCCTAGAATAATTAAGACACCGTCTCTGAATCACATGAATCGACCGGCCCAAGTGAGGCCACTATCGTAGAAATTGAGTGATAGTCTTGGAATTGGCTCATAGTTGGTCAATAACCTTCTTAGTAACATTATACGACATTTTAAAACTTTTAGGTCGATATCGAAAATCGTTCGTCTTAAAGTTGGTGTTAACTTGTTCGAGTTATCTTTAACGAACATTTTTATCGATTGCAAAGGGAAAAAAAATTTGTCTTTTTAAAATTGAAATCTTTCCTGATAGAATCGATGGAAAATCACTTTCAAACGCAATTTTCGACATGATGGGCTGCAGATATTTTCAACATCAGTATATCTTGTCGACGCGCGAAGAAACGTAGAATTCAATGGTGAAGGTCTCTTTTTGCGCATATTTTAAGTCAAAGGTCGAAAAATGCAAAAAACTGTATTTTCAAACGCAAAATTTCACTTTTGGACGTTTTTTTGGTCCTGTGCGGAAGAACACAAACTTATCGCTTATAAAGGGTTAATTTTGGTGAATCTACGCCTAAAGCTACTGGAAAACCCCGGTTTACAACGCTTTTGGCCATTATTACAAAAATAACTTTACCCTACCGCAACCCAGGCCAGAAAAATCAATACCAATCTAAAATTTTCAAAATGCCGTATACTGGCCTTAAAAAAGGTTATTGACCAAATTTCAGTCAATTCTGAGACTATGCCCTAATTTCTAAGACAGTATCTCAACAAAATGTTTTTTTAAGTGTGATTGCATTTTTTTATTTCTCGGAGCAGAATTTTGTTAAAACTGTTAAAGTAAAATGCGTAGTACAATAAAAATAAGCTTATTTACAAAAAAAATACCTTCAAAATCCCACTAAAATTCCATGAATCTTGAAAATGCACCTTGTTGTTTCCATGGTTTTTCAGCAAATCTTCGACGTTCAATTCCTTGGCGACAAAGGCAGGGTTCATCTGGAAATTTTGGGTTTTTTCGTAATAAATTTGTCGATTAATAATTTTACAAAAAATAAACATTCAAAAAACAAAAATGTAAATAATGTTACCTTGTTGTAGAACTGAATCATGTTCATGGCGAAGGACGACATGGCGTATTCAGCTGTTGATTTGAAACAGAATGATGACATTGACCCAGAACCTCCTTATAAATACTCCGAATTCTGTCGAAAAAAAGCTGAGGCATCTGCGCTTTGGGAAAATTAGACCGTGTGACCCAATTACAGGTGAAAACGCAATGTTGAAATTTTACCGAGTGACACAATTATGCAAATTCAATTAGATAATTGATTTTTCAGTGTTGAAAGCGTATCTCCGGACAATAATCGCTTTTTTGGCTGTTATTGGCCAAATTCAAAATTAGACCTTCGGGCTAGCCCGTTATTTTTTTGGCGGTTCAAAGAGATTTCAACTATTTCAGTGTTTTTTACAGGGTGGTCCATAATTTATCTTATTGGGTGGTCTTGATTTTTTTGAATCTTTTGATTGAACATTTCGATTTGTTTCGCTTTCTATGCCAGTTCAAAAGTTTCTCTGTCATAATGTTGTCTTTGTGCG
This sequence comes from Oscheius myriophilus, assembly GCA_964057215.1. Taxonomy (NCBI): domain Eukaryota; kingdom Metazoa; phylum Nematoda; class Chromadorea; order Rhabditida; family Rhabditidae; genus Oscheius; species Oscheius myriophilus. The sequence goes on along the minus strand of OZ059902.1, from coordinate 9,401,386 downwards.
GTTTTTTATGACATTTCTTTTACAGCTTTCCGCTAAAAAAAATTTTCTGTGTTGTAATAGCAGCATGTTTCAAATGAGACATTTATGAAGAAGATTAGAAAAGGTTGGGGGACTGAAAACTTACTAGTTTATACTTTTTTAAACACAAAATTGTAAAATATTTGTTTTAAATGTTTATTGTAAATATGTACATGAGAAAGTGTTTGATGAGTTGAGATGCCTTCAAGTTGACTGAAAAGGCCCTGAAATTAGAATTTTACAATTTATTATGAAACAAGCTACCTTTACTTATGACACCTTGTTTTTGAAAAGTTCTGCGAAGCTTCAGAAGTTCCAGATGAAACGGTTCCACTCTTAACAGTTTCAGAAGAAGAGTTGCTTTTATTTTTTTAGAAGAGAGAATGAAACGAGGGTGGTTCCAGTGGCAAAGACCATTTCGATTCTTCAGAAGGAGGCTGTTGTGGCTTGTTTCTTCTGCCAGACGGCTGTCTTTTATAGCGACAGTCGGCTGCTCGTGGGAGGAGATAAGAATGCAGTGACGTCATGGTAGCCACAGGGGGGTGGGGATAGGGACGTCAGGAGACATCGTAAAACGGATGAACACTGAGTGATTCATTGTGAACTGAAGTACAAACTGCTTCGAAGAAGCTTAAAAGCGTCTTCTTGTCGCTCTCTCCAATCCGACGAAAACTTAAGACAAACTTGGAAGTTTATGGCCTTCGTTTTGGCTTAAATTTTGTTAATACCTTCTATGACCTGTATCGTCATTCCGAAAGTTTTAGGTCAAAATCGGTTTTTTGACCTGGGGTACGGTAGGGTACGGTAATTTTTCAAAATTGGTTCAATCTGTCTGAATTGGTATGACATTTACCAAAATTGACATTTGAACAGGAAACTGTTTTGCATTTTCGAAAACGGCAGTCTACCCTAACCCAAGAGGAAAAAAACTAAACTTTCAAAATATCTACTACAGTTCGAAGACTATGGAACTATTTTCTGAACGGCTGGTATTCTCAAAATTTTCCAGAGGCAGATTCAAAACAAGATTCGGAAACATTGGAAAATGAGGCGGAGTCGTGGAAAGCAAAAACTATGATTTGATAAACGAAGAACATCTTTTATCTTGATTTTTTTTTATTACACGATTTTAAAATGCTTGAAAATCGTCAAAAACAGTTTTAGTGACTAGTGACGGCAATGTTGCTATTTGAAAAACAGTCATCGGTTCTAGAATGAATAAACAACTCTCTCTCTCTCTCTCTCTCTCTCTCTCTCTCTCTCTTCCGTCATGTTTCCCCGCCATCGTAGTCTTATCTGTCGTTCTTTTGGTTTGCTCTGAGTGTTCTCTGCTGCAAACTTGAAATCTTAAAAAAGTTGCTTTAACAGAGAGTAAACTTTGTTGAAATTGCTAATTCTAAATAAACATCAAAATTCAAATTTTTTCTCAGAACTGTTTCAGAGAACCGGAAAACCAACAATTTCAAAGTTATTTGGAAAAAGGGCATGAAGAGTGGCTCTAACAATGGCTTAACAATGGCGTGGCGTTAAAAAGTGGTGAACAGGCGCTAAAAAACTAGGATTTGGCAATAACTGTAGGGTAAGCAGACAGTCAGTCGGTAGTTTCCCCGATATCGTAAATATTCGATACAGTCATGTAATGATAATAGTAAATAACTATTCGATACAGTCATGTTTTTGTATGGCTGTTCTCTCTCTCTCTCTCTCTTACTCTGTCGTATCTCGGTCTTGTCACCTCCCTTTTAAAATAGAGGCACCATCCGTCTCCCCTCATTCCACTTCACCCTCCTCTTTCGTAGTTTGACATCCCCATATTTGGTCTCTTTTGTTGTGTTTTCCCAGCAATCCTGACGCCATCACATTCTTATCATGCTGCAACCCCTATAAAACGGATTCCCCTTTTCTCAAACCACAATCCAGCATTTTAGCAATGGTCTTCGCCACCGGAACTGTCTTCTTTCCCTTCTTCTTCAATTCTTCTGCCAACAAAATTGAAAGGAAAAATGACTTCAGGTACCAAATTCTTCCCCAATATACTTCACAAACGACATTGTTGGTTTCGGATGAGAAATGTAACCCTCCAACTGTATTTTATTGAGGTGAGTCTATCAAATGTTGATTTAAAATGGTATTCTTAGATAATCGTTTCGTTGAAGAAACATTTCCTTAATCGTACCAATACGGGATGCTATCTTGATGAATGTTTTTGAAAAATGTCGAGAGAGTGAGAGAGAAAGAGAGGAAGAGAGAAAACACAAGAATGTAACGAATCTTCACTTAGCGATGCACATCAGACACAAAAATGTTCACTTCCTAGAATGACGCTTATTCCTTACAAAATTAGGATGTGGGTAGAGAGGCTCTTCTTCATCATGTTTTGTGAGTCCCATGTTGAAATACTCCTTCGAACTCTTCCACTCAAAGCTAGGCGTCTCCCGAATCCTGGGTGCGGGTTTGGCCTGAGGTTGGTTGAAGATTGGGTTTTGGAGAGGAGAGGAGAAACCGTCGGAGAAGGAGACTAGACTCATTAGAACCGGCATCACCCTCTTCTCCTCCTTCAGAGCATCGGCCTTCTTTTTCTAAAAAAAAAAAATGGACTTTGTGGAAAGAAAAATCAGGGGGGAAATCAGTTAAACCTCCTCCTGTATGCCCCCCCGCTCGGTTTGGCCCCCAATAAATGCGATTTTATAAACATCCGTAGGTAGGGGCGTAACTTAAATATGTATCCTGGGGTGTTGTTCTGAATTCAGTTCAACCCCGCAATTGAATTGGGGAGGTTAACTGATGTACCCAGAACTTTTCTAGATAGTCTAGGTAAATTATGCCCCCAGAATAATTCAGTTACCCTCTAAAATCGAAAAAAAGTTACACGGCGTGTAACTCAAACAATAATGATCCACTAAGATGATAACATTTACGTAAATAACTAAAACATATTAATAATAATAACAGAAAATAATTTTGACCAAAATATTAAAAATTAAATTCAAACACCAAAAATGCGAATTTAACTTATTACAATAAAGCGTTTAGTATTGGATACTCAGTGATGGGGGCTTAAATGGCTGATTCGGGGGAGGCGCAACTGAATTGACTGGGTGGTTTAAAGGCATATTCCCCAAAATCAGAATTCGTTTTTAAGTAAAGAATTTCTGTAAATCTTACCTCAATCACAATGTCTTCCAGAGTTGTCGCAATTTTTGCCAAAATTGTCGTCCGATCCTTCGCATCCTTGACATTCTTTAGATCCTCCTTTGTCTTCAGCTTCTGTGCGGGTGTCATGATTTCCAGGGCGTGGAGGATAATCTGGGTCTTTTCTCCCCAAGAATATTCCTTCGGAGTTACCTGAAACTACGAATATGTTTAAACTGAAGGAAAAAGCCCAATTTTTTTTATTGTAAAATAGGTCTCAGAGTCGGCTGAAATTCAGCAGCGAATTTGCACCACTAAAAGTTTTAGGGTAAAATCGAATTTTGAGGGTACTATAGTTTTGGAAAATTGGTCAAAATCATTAAAAATGAAAAAATACATTGAATCTAATCGCTAAATGGCGACATAAAAACATGATCGAAAATGCTACTTTTTGTTCTTTTGCGTTGGTTCGTTTCCAAACAGTTTTTAATTTCTGATTTTAATAATTAAAAAAACACAAAATAAATTAATTTAATGATTAATTAATTTCCCAAAATTAATTAACCAAAAATTATTTTTGGGGGTTGAAAACATTGATTTTTTCACACTGACTCTGAGTTAAGAAGAAACTAATTGGGTAGTTTAGAATTTTCAATGTAAAATTGGAAATTGTATAACTTTTCGGATTGATTGAAAACAATTTTCCAAAATTCCTAGTTTATTAAGATTTCACTGTTTCTTGCTGGAAAAACTTTAAACCCTGTTAAAATTGCACTTAAAATCATAAACATTTGGAGTTTATAGAAGTTTTAAGGATTTAAATTTAACTAAGGTCCAGTGATTCAAAAAACATACCTTTTTGTTTCCTACGTTCTTCAGCAAATCGTCGATTTTCAAATCCTCGGCGGATTCAGCTGAAAATTTTGGGTATTTTTGCAGAATAAAATTGTGGATAAAAAATTAAACAAAATTTTTTTTAAAAATCTCAATGCAACTTAAATTTACCTTGTTGTAAAATTGGATCATGTTCACGGCGAAGGACGACATTTCTTCTTCAGTTTCTGATCGTAAACAGAATGGCGAAACTGGCCCAGAGCCTCCATTTATATAACCCGAATTCTGTAGAAAAAAGCTCAGAGGCATCTGCGCCGGGAAAAATTAGACCGTGTGACCCAATTATGCAAATTTAGTTGGATAATTGATTTTTCTAGTGTTCAACGCGGATTCCGTGAAAAAGTCGCATTTTGGTGGTCATTGACCAAATTCCTAATCAGTCCTTTCGGTTTGGCCCGTTTTTTGGTGGATCAACAAGATTTCAACGATTTCAGTGTTGTTTTTACAGGGCGGTCCATATATTATCTTAATTGTGGCTTCTGATTGGTTTTTTTTTCGATTTCTTTCACTTTCCACACGTTCAAAACTTTCTCTGTCATAATTTTGTAGCTGTACGGTTGTTATAGCATTTCCTTTTACAGCTTTCTTATGAAAATTTTTTGGGTTATAATAACAGCATGTTTCAAATGACACATTTATGAATTAGAGAAGGTTGGAGTACTGAAAACGTATTAGTTTTTACTTTTTTTAATACAAAATTGTAAAAATTTTGCTTTAAATGTTTATTGAAAATATGTACACTGTTTGATGAGTTGAGCTGCCTTCAAGATGACTGAAAAGCACCTGAAACTTCATTTCAACTGATTTTTGTATACAAAAGCTACCTTTACTTGTGACTCCTGGGTTTAGAATAGTTCTGTGAAGCTTCAGAAGTTCCAGATGAAACAGTCCCACTCTTAACTGTCACAGAAGAAGAGTAGTTTTTATTGTTTCGAAGAGAGAAGGAAACGAGGGTGGTTCCAGTGGCAAAGACCATTTCGATTCTTCAGAAGGAGGCTGTTGTGGCTTGTTTCTTCTGCCAGACGGCTGTCTTTTATAGCGACAGTCGGCTGGTCGTGGGAGGAGATAAGAATGCAGTGACGTCATGGTAGCCTCAGGCGTTGGTTGGGTGATACACTGAATGAATCATGACTTAATGGAATACAAAGTACTCTGAAGTCAGAAATTCACATGACTGATGTGAATTTGGCAACATTTAACGAAAGTTCTAGCGGAAACATTGACTCAAGGTAAAAGTATAGCCTAGGGTGATCGTTATTCGTAAAACACGGAAAATCAATAAAATACAAAAAAAATACAAGACAATGATTTTCATTTTCCGGTTTTTGAACGTTTTTGAAACCGGTCAAACTGATTTTTACGATTCCGAATAGTGACTGTAAAACTATTTATGTTCAAAACTATTTTGTGTAAATATGAACCAGTTGCATAACGATATTTCTTATCAGTATTGGAAAAATAACGGAAATTTTTTTGACCTTTTTTTCGCGATCAAATCAATGGATAAACTTGTTTTATGATCAATCTTTGTAAGGATGAGGAAGCGCAAAAAAAAGGATGGGGAAGCACGGTCAAATCCAAGAATATAACCAAAAGCCCTGCTCCAGAATTACAGACGATGTCCTAAGGGCTAAACATATGAAACTTTCGAACAGGGTGAGTGTAAGTGATTGAAAAAACTGTGAAATTCAAAAATCACAATCTATGCTTCATTTTTACAAAATCGCCAAAACATCTCAAAACATCTGCCTTCCAAGGCAAGAAATATCAATTCCGCCAACATTTTCAATAATGGACAGACCCGAGGTTCTTCCAGTTATTGTATACTTCGGTTTGTGTGCAATTGTGGGCATCCTTGGAAATGTTACTATGATAATCGTGACCTTTCGTGACAAGTTTCAAACTTCGATTCATAAGTTTAAGATTTTTAGGAGCCTTCGGAATTCCTGCAACATTCTAATTGCGTTAACTTGTTTCTGTGACTCTACCCACCTTATCAGTCATATTCCTCTTCTAATGAATGCTTTTGCAGGAAGTGCGTCTAAAACATTTGACGTGCCACAGTTTCTCTGTCACACCGGCAGATTGTGTTTTTAATCGAAACAGTTTTATTTTTAGCAGTGCTTTCTCAAAGAATATGTTCATACTTACTGATCATACCTCAAATTGGATTTTTCTCGGCTGCTCCTTTGGTCCTTTCGTTGGCGTTAGATCGACTTATTGCTGTGGTTCGCCCATTAAGGTAATAAAAAAAACAGTTTTATTTTTCATCTGTTTGGCGCTTTCGCAACTCAACCACGGACTTTGCTAAATAAAGGAGAGATTTGGGTTTTTCAGATACCGAAGGTATCAAGAACCTAAAACTATCTTTCTGTTTTTCATCCTCATAATACCAACTATTGTCATTGCTACCGGGATAGTGATTTCTCTTGGAAGTACATCTAATCAGTGAGATTTTGAAATTATCTACTAAAATATTATTCAGAATCATGCCGTGTTTTATCTCAACTGCTACTTCAGAAGGAACTGTCGTTATTTCTGTGTTAAATTTTGTCATATTCCCTGTTTCTGGGTTTATTTACTTTGTTATTTTGTATTACATTAAGAAGAATGGAGCTGGTTGGTGATTTTGACACGCACACGCACACGCACACGCACACGCACACGCACACGCACACGCACACGCACACGCACACGCACACGCACACGCACACGCACACGCACACGCACACGCACACGCACACGCACACGCACACGCACACGCACACGCACACGCACACGCACACGCACACGCACACGCACACGCACACGCACACGCACACGCACACGCACACGCACACGCACACGCACACGCACACGCACACGCACACGCACACGCACACGCACACGCACACGCACACGCACACGCACACGCACACGCACACGCACACGCACACGCACACGCACACGCACACGCACACGCACACGCACACGCACACGCACACGCACACGCACACGCACACGCACACGCACACGCACACGCACACGCACACGCACACGCACACGCACACGCACACGCACACGCACACGCACACGCACACGCACACGCACACGCACACGCACACGCACACGCACACGCACACGCACACGCACACGCACACGCACACGCACACGCACACGCACACGCACACGCACACGCACACGCACACGCACACGCACACGCACACGCACACGCACACGCACACGCACACGCACACGCACACGCACACGCACACGCACACGCACACGCACACGAATACACGCACCCACACACTGATACACATTTTTAGATTCACTGTTCAAGATGTTCTTCAAACCAATAAGTGTCCAAATATGTATCCTTCTCATAAACTGGTTGGCAACAGTTACTCTTGTCAACTTCGCTCTTCATTTTCCACTCGACCCGAAAACTCAAAATGCCCTACTGATTTATGCCGGAATTGGTATCAACACTGCTATGGCCAGCCATGTTGTCGTTTTTTAAACACTATGGTGTGTGTGTCTGTGTGTGTGTGTGTGTGCGTGATATAATGCGTGTATCTGATCTTAAAGTCATTACTTTTTCAGTTACCAATATCGTGTTGCAATCAACAGTCTCTTTGGAAGGACAACTGTGCAAATTTTGCAGCCACAAAGCACCTCTACAGAAGTTTTCACAAAACGAGAGGATAATCGAAATGGCAAAGACCATTTCGATTCTTCAGAAGGAGGCTGTTGTGGCTTGTTTCTCCTGCCAGACGGCTGTCTTTTATAGCGACAGTCGGCTGGTCGTGGGAGGAGATAAGAATGCAGTGACGTCATGGAGTACGGAGGAAAAATCCGCCTCCCCTCACTCCACTCTACCCTTCTTGTTCGTAGTTTGCCACCCTCATATTTGATCTTTTCGTCGTGTTTTCCCAACCTTCCTGACGCCATCACACTCTTATCTCTTCGGCAACCTCTATAAAAATGGTTCCCCATTTCGCAAACCACAATTCAACTTTTCCGCAATGGTCTTCGCCACAGGAACCGTCTTCGTTCCCTTCTTCTTCAATTCTTCTGCCAAGAAAACTGAACGAAAAAATGCCTTTAAGTACCGAATTCTGCCCAAATCTCCTTCTCAAGGGACTGTGTTGAGTTCGGAAGAGAAATTTGACTTTTCTTCTGTATTTTATTAAGGTATTACCGCTTAACTTTAGTTTGAATACGTTCTTTTCAGATGAACAGCCCATCGACGAAACTTTTTCATAATCTGCAGAAACATAAACGGAGATTATATGTACATAAACAATTTGATTTGTGTGTTTTACTAGAGAGAAAGAGAGAGAGAGAGAGAGAGAGAGAGATATAGAGAGAGAGAGAGAGATAAAGAAAGATACAGACAGACAGGGAGAAAGCGACGATCATCTTCGAAATAGGCTGTATAGGATTTTCCTTCTTCAAAACGGGCCGGCCCGAAAAAATCCTATTTTGAAGCACGCTTGGTTTATGGCAACCATATATCGATTTTCTCTACGGGTCACGCTTTTTTTTTCATAAAAATAATAAAATTATCTAAGTGAATTCACACAATTACGTCGCATGATCCCAATTTTTCAAAGTCGCGTTCCCGCCTTTTGGCTTTGTCCCACAGTGCTTAGTGAACGCTTAATTTTTAGTGAACGCTATTTCAAATTCAAAATCTAACAAATTTACAAAAGGTGATTGAAAACGACCATCAGAAGGCTTTTCGAAACGGAAAGCGAAATGGGCCATTCCAATTGGAATCATTTTTCCAACCCAGCTCCTGACATGGTTGTTCACAGAAAGGCCGCCAAGTCCTCATTAGCATATTATTTGCATGCGCTGGGAAAACCCCTCTGATGCTCGCTTTATATACTTTTTTATATTCTTAATTTACTTAATCAAAAATTTCAGATGAACGCTGATTTCGAAGCTAAGGAAAAGAGTCCTGTTTCCTTAAAAATCCTGTTTTCGTTCAGGAGGAGGCCGCTTTCGACGATGACAGCGAGATTTCGACGAGTGAAGTAAGCGAAAATGTGAGTTTTAAAAAAATTCTGGGATCATCTGGGGTCTTGACTAATAGCATTCTTAGATACCGTACCCCACCCAAACCTGCGCATCTTTTGGCACCCTGCCATGTCCAGCGATTTTCCCGCGGAATCCTACCGTGCGTGAGAACTATGAAGGCTGGAGCGGTCCCGTCACAAAAATTTCTCGGCATGGCCCAACCCGTTTTCAGAAACGATCGACAAACCAAGATGAACGTTTTGGTCGTCATGCGATTAAGTTAACCTACAACCTAATTTTAAGCAATTAAATGTAACAAAGGAATATAAAACATCACTTTAACTTTACTAAAACCGAATTATACCACACAAAGAAATTTCACTAGGCGAAATTTGCTCGATTTTAGTATGCCGCGCCGAGCCGGCCGAGCCCGATGTTTTATCCAGCCTTCATCACATGAAGGGATCGTCAGGGGCCTTTTTATGCTACAGTACCCCCACTGTAATAAAAAAACAAATTGTGCTACCTACGATTACGATCGGCCACGACTACCCCTTGGGGATTTGTTGAAATGATTTGGCTGCGAGGAGCGAACCTCTCGCTGAGAGACGCAGACAGAACGAGAAACGCCGTTGAGACCCTTTTTCTACAGCATAATCGGCTACCAGCCATATTTATATGCTGTTTTATGTATTTTACGGCTTCATGTTTTAGCGTGTGATTATTTTAAGTAGTGAAAAAAGTGGAAAACGATTATAACGCTTTTTAGAGCCTAAATTTAACCCAGATTTGAAATTCAGAAACGAACATTTTGGCAAAGTGCCGGCTTGCCGATTTGCGCTTGCTGAAATCCGCTGTTGGCTGAAATCCGTTGGGATAAAATATTTCCCTTATTCATCATGAAATTCTTTATCGGATACGTACATAAAAAGTGGTTTCGGAAACCTGAAATAATAAAATATGAATAATCAAATAGAACAAGCTTGCAAAAGGCCCCTGACGGTCCCTCTTAACATCATCCAAACCCTTTGAATGTAGTGTTTGCTTAATCTTTACGTTAAAACAAACATTTGCCAAAATATAATTTAACTCCAGGTTTGGCTTCGAAAAGTATTGTGTAGTTCGTAAATCGGAAAACCCAAGTTCACATTTAAAAAATACAAATCATACAACACTATTGTTTTCAGGTCAAGGAGGACAACGCTCACTCAGAGGAGGAAGTTGAGATTTTGGAGGTACGAATTTCCGATCAGATCTCGCCTCTTCAGCCCCAACCTCAAAACGCCGAACCCGTAAGGGGCAGATTTACCCTACCTAGCATCCAGACTACCATTCCCCATTTTTTCCCTATTATTCCTAAGTTTCCGAAGAATTTTAGGGATTATCTTAACGAGGGACTTATAAAGAAAGAAGATAATTTCTTTTATTTTCCCCCCAGTTTATTCCCCAGAAGGATGCGTCTTTGCAGCAGATGTAAAGTGGAATAACCTGTTGTTCCTGATCTTTTATGGTCAAAATCCAAGTTGTTTATTCTGTTGGTTCAACTGAATTTTCTATTGCTGAAGTTATGATTTTAAAATTCCGAATAAACCGTGTTTTCTGATTCTGTTGTATTTTTTATTTGGAAGTATTAAAAAAAATTATATTTCTAAATATCAAACACAAAAAAACATGAATCGAGCAGTTTGGCAGATCTTGCGACACGATGTCTTGGATTTGGCGCAAACTTTTTAAAAAACGTTTATTTTGTCTAAAATCACCATTTTGAAACGTTTGGACCATTATTGATTTTTGGCACAGGATTACGGTAGGTCGTCCTGGGTTACTGTATTTTTGTTCAAAATGGTCCAAGTTAAGCAAATTGCGTACCGTTCAACTTATCTAACTATGTGGACTAATTTGCTACTTCCCGTCTTTAGAAATATCCATGTTGAACAAAGTTAGAATTTTCCAATTGCAAAACTCGCAACTTTTTCGAGATTTTTGAACTTTTAAGGTTCAAAAACTCGTTCTGTAGAAAATTCTTCGTAAAATTTGACCATATTAACGTCATTCTCCAAATTTCGGTCGCTTTGAGTAAAAAAAACTCAAAAAACCTCGAAAAAGTTATGATTTTGCATTTGAAAAATTCTAACTTTGTTCAATATGGATATTTCTAAAGGCGGTAAGTACAAAAAATCTAATTTTTCCTTTTGATTTTCAAAACTTTCATGGCTAATATCTAATTTGCTCTATTCAATTTTTCGTTCTATTGAACTTTCTATTGGTGAAGTTATAGGATTCGCATTGCCGAATAAACAGTATTTACTGATTTTGTTGTTTTCTTTTTGGAAGTGTTAAAAAATTTATTTATTTATTTTTATCACAGTAAAATAATATTCATTAAAAGCATTTATTAATAATCCCGCATGTTCACGATAATTGAAAGATTTCTTCAGAGACTTGATCATCTGAAAACTTGTTAGCTTATAAATTGACCTTAATTTACCGAATCTTAATAAAACATAGTAGGAGGGTTACATTTCTCTTTAGAAATCAATAATGTGCTTTGAGAAGATGATGTGGGCAGAATTTGGTAGTTGAAAGCATGTTTCCTGTCAATTTTCTTGGCAGAAGAATTGAAGAAGAATGGGACGAAGACGGTTCCTGTAGCGAAGACCATTGCAAAAGGAGGAAATGTGGTTTGGGAAATGGGGGAACTCCTTTTATAAGGTTGTCGAAGAGATAAGAATGTGATGGCGTCAGAGTGGCTGGGAAAACACGACGAAAAAAGCAAATAGGAGGGCGGCAAACTACGAAATAGGGAGGGTAGAGTGGAGTGAGAGCAGGCGGATGGTGCCTCCAACTCAAATCTGAGAGAAAGAGAGAGAGAGAGAGAGAGAGAGAGAGAGAGAGAGATGACGAGAGAGATGGGGTAGGAGAGAGAGAATCTATTTCACCATTTTTAACAGATTTGTAAAACCGAATGCAGTGCGTTTCCCAAAAAGATCCAAGGAAAACGAATTTTCCACAAGGACTAGGTAGGTTTGGTAATGAGGACTCTGCAAGCATCACCGTTGGCTGGAGCGGTGTTCGGGAAAATGTTTTCCCCTGAAATGACTTGATTTGATTACCGTTTAAATTAAATCAGAAAGGTCCCTGACGGTCCCTTACAATACGAGTGGATTCCAAGGTTGCTGGAAAGTCACCGACCTTTCCTTGTAAATAGACTGGACCGAGAATGAATGTCTACTTCGGTTGAAGTGACAGCCTCCACTTCTCACCTCGGTTTCGATTTTCACAAACGCAAAAACTGGAATTGTGGTTTGAGAAAAGAGGGTATCCTTTTGTAACGGTTTCATAATGATAAGGAAAACACGACAAAAGAGATCAAATGTGCGGAAGCTAACCACGGAATGGGAGGGTAGAGTGGAGCAAGAGGAGGCGAAAAGTGCTTCCATAAGAGAGATAGAGATAGAGAGAGAGCGAGAGAGAGAGAACGAGGGAGAGAGAGGAAAGAGATTTTTATCTCATTTGCGGCTTTTATACTGTTGTTTTGTAGTTTTCCTAACGGTTCTGAAAGCAACCACGTTTTTCTAAGAAAAAATGCTAATCTCAATTGATTTTTGAACTTTAGTCCGAGTTCTGAAGTTTCGAGTTTAAATGTGTGTGGAGTAGTTTGTACTTCAAATTTGTGTGATTCACTAGGTGTTCATACGTTTTACGATGTCTCCTGACGTTCGTATCACCCCAACCCATGTGGCTACCATGACGTCATTGTATTCTTATCTCCTCCCACGACCAGCCGACTGTCGCTATAAAAGACAGCCGTCTGGCAGAAGAAACAAGCCACAACAGCCTCCTTCTGAAGAATCGAAATGGTCTTTGCCACTGGAACCACCCTCGTTTCATTCTCTCTTCGAAACCACAAAAACTACACTTCTTCTGGAACTGTTAAGAGTGGGACTGTTTCATCTGGAACTTCTGAAGCATCGAAAATCTATTCTAAACCCAGGAGACATGAGTAAAGGTAGCTGATTTCACAATATCGAGTTAAATTGTAGTTTCAGGTGCTACTCAGTCCTCTTGAAGACAGCTCAACTCATCAAGAAGTGTCGCGTGTACATATTGAAAATAAACATTTTATGCTTACTTTATTATTACTTTCTTTGTAACAAAACGAGAAAAACACAAATTTTCAATACTCGAAATTTTTTCCGAACTTCTTCGTTAATGCTCTATTTGAAACCTGTTTAATTTAAAACCAAAAAAAAGGTTTTGTGGGAAAGATGTAAAAGAAATTTCGCTAAAAACCGTTCAGCTACAAAATTATGGCAGAGATGTTTTTGAACAGAAAAAGTAATAAAAACCCCGAAAGGTCGGATTTTGAATTGGGTCAATGGCCGCCAAAAAGCGACTTTTTCCACGGGATCCTCGTTGGACATTGGAAAAATCAATTATCCAACTAAATTCGCAATTGGGTCACACGGTCTAAATTTTTCAACATTGCGTTTTCACTTGTTGGGTCACACGGTTTGAATTTCCCAGGCGCAGATGCCTCTGAGCTTTTTTTCTACAGAAACCGGGTTATATACAAGGGGGCTCTGAGGCAGTTTCACCATTCTGTTTCAAATCAGAAACTGAATACGACATGTCGTCTTTCGCCGTCCACATGATCCAGTTTTACCAAAAGGTAATTTTAAAATGCATTTATTTTTTTTTTAATTTTTATTTTTTGCACATTTTTTAATCGAAAGTGTTGTTATGAAAAAATACCCAAAAATTTCAGTTGAACCCCGCCTGTGCCGCTAAGGAGTTGAACGCCGACAATTTGCTGAAAACAGCAGGAATCAAAAAGGTGCGTTTTTCAAATAATCGAAAATTTCTGGTACTGTAAGGGACTTTTTGTGTAATCAACCATTAACACTAATAAAAAAACATAGATTAAATCTGAAGGGGCGATCAGGGTTTTTTCCTACAGTAATTTATATAAATTTTACATTTACAGTTCAATTGGTCATTTTGATGTGTTTCGGAGGAAGCAATCCTTGCCCCGCTCATAACAAAATTTTCCCCCCAATGAGTTTGCGCGCTTTGCATGGATTACAGAAAACCATGCGCAAAACGGCAGCAGGCCATTTTGCCAAAGTTTTCCCTGCGTGTTTACGGGGGAATCTGTCCCTAACATGAGTATTTTATGAGATTCCATAATTTTACATTGTTGAAAGCATTCGGAAAATAGATGAACGTTTTTTGAAAAACTGTTAACGTTGCATTAACACTAAACAACGCTTACAGAAAAAAATCAGTATAAGGAAAAATGGGCACCGCGACGTTTATCTAGTCGTCTGCGTCTCTCAGCGAGTGACTCGCGCCTCTCCGGCTCCTGACCCCGGTAGTCCACGCAATTGTACGTACTGCCAGCCAAAGTCAGAAATTTTGTATCGTTGCGGATAAGTGGGCTAGTTATGATAGCTATAAAACCCCCAGACGATCCCTCTGAACTTACTTTTGTACAAAATACACTTCATAAAAGTGGATCTGAACAAAATACCGCTTAATTAACAACTTAAAACACAAACAACTTGACCGTATCCCCGACCTCCTTGCCATCGTTAAACCGTAAATTCTCATGATTCCATTAGGAGTTGTGATCCTCGTAAACAACAGGCAGACAACGACATCAAAACATTTGCGTTAACTAGTATAACAAATTGTCATAAAAAAGATTCAAGTTTGAATCGATTAGCTAAAGCTAAAAAAATTGTAGGGCAAATTGAAGAAGGCTGAATTTATAGACATTAATTTTCACAAATCAATTTTCCAAATTTTCGGCCCTTTATAAGCCTTGTTTCAGTGCTCTCACAAGGAATATACTTGGGAGGAGAGAACCAAGATAATTTTGCAAGCATTGGAAGTGTTGAACCCCGAACAGAAGCAGCAGATGAAGGAGGATCTGAGAAATGCCAGGGATTTCAAGGAAAAGACGAAAATTTTGGCTGATATTGCTAGAATATTGGAAAAGAAAATCCTGGAGGTAAGGTTTAACAAATTTCTAAAATATATCATTAAAGGAACCGTCATGGGGTTTTCTGATTAGAAATTGGATGTATGCTAATTGAGCCATTTCAATTGAACTGCTTCTCCCAAACCCCGCTCAGGCAACGGTTTTGCGCAAAAAGACCCCTGACGATCCCTTTAAAAACCAATTCCGAATTTATTTACAAAGTAATTTTTTTTCAGAAAAAGAAGGCTGAAGCTCTATTTGTGGAGCAGATGTGGATTCTAGCGGATAAATACTCCTACCTGAACCCCCTCGCTCCTGGCTTCAACATGCAACATCAGAAGGCCGAACCTGCACCCAGGATTAGGGAGACGCCTAGTTTTGAGTGGAAAAGTTCCAAAGAGTATTTAAGACGCCTTATATATAACTGCTTAGTTGTTAGTGACATAGAATTCAAACGCATTGGATTTGACTGATATTGATAAATTATCGTTATTATAACACCTAAAAACAAAAAATACTTTGGTTTGGTCAGATCGGTTACTGTAGGTCAGGGTACTGTAGCCTGAGGGCACAATACCGTATCTCACTTCAAACCGAACCAAAAAATAATCTAAAAATAGCAATCGATAGCTAATTTTATTTCAAAAATAAATTGTTTTAAACACAATAGCGTATTTCACCCCTAAAAAATGGAAAAAATTGAAAAACCGAAAAAAATCTTTAAAAAATTCACCTTTTTCAGAAAAACTCGCTTAAATGGAAAAAGATCTCTCCAGAACTTTTTTGTAGCAAACTTTATTTAATTTGAAGCATTTTTTCTTTTTTGGCCAAAAAATTCTAAGGGTACTATATCGCTCATTTTTAGCCTCAAAGATTGCAACTTCAACGCATCGCGCCCTTTAGTAAGGTGCAAAATTGTAATTAGTTCCCACTAAACATCAGGATTCAACATTACAGCAAAACAATATAGTAATAGATACAACAAACTAAAATAAAAAGAAAAACAGCTGATTTTCATCTATTTATTTCAAAACACTAGTAATTTAGTCAAAAACCTTACCAAAATTAGTTTTAGACATATTTATTGCATTTTTCGTGGCTTGCCTTTATCACCATTGGATTCGTCATCACAATTTACCCCATATTCCATTTTCAAAACAGCAATTATCTCAGAAATACGCTCATGCGCAAAATTTTTCTGATTTAGTTAGATTGCGGCGGGCGCCAGCGCCGCTGGCCCTGTCGCACCCGCAACACCCTGCGCAGGGCGTGTTTCCCCGCATTTGTTAGAAGCAGCCCTGGCTACTTTTGAGATAATTGCTGTTTTGAAAATGGAATATGGGGTAAATTGTGATGACGAATCCAATGGTGATAAAGGCAAGCCACGAAAAATGCAGTAAATATGTCTAAAACTAATTTTGGTAAGGTTTTTGACCAAATTACTAGTGTTTTGAAATAAATAGATGAAAATCAGCTGTTTTTCTTTTTATTTTAGTTTGTTGTATCTATTACTATATTGTTTTTGCTGTAATGTTTAATCCTGATGTTTAGTGGGAACTAATTACAATTTTGCACCTTACTAAAGGGCGCGATGCGTTGAAGTTGCACAGTAGCCGTTAGAAAATGAAATGAAAAGCCCCCTTACTGCCCCTTTAAAGGGGCAGTAAGGGGCCTTTTCATTTCATTTTCGATCGGATACGGTCGGAAATTATGCGAATGAACTATGCAAAATTGTCTCGCACCCTCATCATTTTCACAGCTATCTCAGTCAATTAGAATGAATTCGGTTCATTAGCATCCCTTGTAAATACCGGACGCGCAGGGCGTACTGGCCATCCGCACAATCTGCGGATGGTCGGCCGTTTTTGGACACTTTGAAGGCAGGTCTATCGAAAACGGTACATTTCCGACCCATAGTCATATACATTTTCTTGATCAGCGAATTTTTCTTTCTTAGATGAGCCAATGTTGTAAAACCCGCCTGACTGTCCCTTTAACTTTCCACATGTCATTCCTTAAATCCTCATTTCTTTTTCTCTATATCTCTCTCTTTCTCTTTCATTTTATCTTTTTTTCAAAAACATTTATTAAGACAGTTTCCCGTATTGATGCGATTATAGAATTTCTTCTTCAATGAAGTGATTACCTGAAAAATGCCATTATAAAATAACATTCAGTAGGCTCACCTCAATAAAAGACTGTAGGAGGGTTGCATTTCTCTTCGGAAAACAACAACGTCGTTTGAGAAGAATTTTGAGGCAGATGTTGGTACTTGAAGGCATCTTTTCTTTCAATTTTCTTAGCAGAAGAATTAAAGAAGAAAGGGACGAAGACGGTTCCTGTGGAGAAAACCATTGCAAAAATGTTGAATTGTGGTTTGAGAAATGGGGAATCCCTTATATAGGGGCTGCAGAATGATAAGAATGTGATGGCGTCAGGATAGCTGGGAAAACACGACGAAAGAGATCAAATACGGGGGTGTCAAACTACGAAAAGTGAGGGTAGACTGGAGCGGGCGGAGGCGGGTGGTGCCTCCAACAAAAGAGAGAGAGAGATAGAGAGAGAGAGAGAGAGAGAGAGAGAGAGAAAGAGAGAGATGGGAGTATCAATCATACTATTACCTATTTTTTGATAACAAAACCACAGTTGCTAAGAGGAAAAATCTATTTTCCCATTTTTAAAAAAGTTTCGAAAATTGAATACCGACAATGACTGTCCCTAGTCTAATTCCAAAGGACGGGTAGTTGAGTTGTCCCATAACAACAGATAAGTTTGGAACACAGTAGAAAACAAACAAAAGTAAGTATCCTTCACTGATCCAGGCACCTAGCGGACGTAAAACGAATTGCATTAGGAACCGTGGCAACATGCCAAAGACTTGCAGTTGGCGGGGTAGGACCACGTCACCCCATCGTTAAATTTCCGGTGCCTTTTCTGGAAACATAACAAACTTCTGCTGATGGTACAACCATTAATTCAAACTTGGATTGAAATAGTTGTTACTTTCCACAACGTTTTTGTTTTTCACCATCACACCACCCTCACCACTGCAAAAACTTGAATTGCAATATGAAAGACGGGAGGTATTCTTTTCATAGCAATAAGGAAATCAAGACAAAAAAAAGAGATAATGTGCTGAAGCACACCACGGAATTGAAGAGTAGATGGAGCACGTTTACTGTAGCTCACGTTGCGTACCGGGTAGCTCGTTTTGTTTGCTTAGGGGAATTAAGGATATATGAAATCTGGGATTTTTGTATGGAGTGAATAATTGGTTCGGTTCAATACTGCATTCTGAGCAGAATTTCACCAATTTGGGAATTTTAAATTTATAATATAGCTATGTACGCATGCCCCCCCCCCCATTTCAGTTGTGAGAAGGTTAAAAAAATCAGAAAATCCTTGCTTCCACTTAAACTTCATAGATAACTTCATAGATCTTCAGCCCCCCCCCCGTTGCAGAAGTCAAAATTCGAATTTGGGGGCCAAACCTTGCGGGCCGGGGGGAGGTTTACTAGCGTGGCGGGCTTCATTGAATTTACTCTCCAACTTTTTATGACCCATGTTTTTCCAAACACTTTTCATGTTTTTGCATTAAATTTTGGCACAAGAGATTCGTAGGTGTCCAAATCCACAGTTTTTGACTTGAAATGGACTTTTAATACAAATTAAGTGTTTAAAACTTTATTTTTAAGTTTGCCAATCGCCTAATTTTCCTTTTCAATAGTTTTAAACGGATTTTCATCTTCACTGAGCACCTTTATCTCCTTAATGCGTTTCTTCAAGCGACTGACTGCGCCTAAAAGCGTCGGCCGTGGGAAAGACATGGTTTGGCCGATTGTGGACGCTCCGTCGAATGCAAATTCGCCTTTTTAACATTCAAACCAAACAAATTATTGATTTCTTTGTAAATCAGCTTCGAATTCCCCCCAATTCCAGAAATTTCCAATTACCAACCTTTGGTGGAGCCTAATGTCCCCCTTACGCCCCCTGAAATAGAAAAAAGTGGCCCGAAAACGAGCTGTGAAAAATGAATTCATTAAAAACTGCAATTATCTGCTCTTTGAAGCCAACACCTCCCTTTTATGACGAAAATTAGATTTTTCCCAGCGATTTTTGCACAAAACTGTATAAGCCTGATTTCACAGTTACAAATGTTATTTAACAACCACTCTAACTTTTTAAAGCTATAATAATGTATTTCACACATTTTAAGACAATCTCCAAGTTTCTGAAAAATCGAATGGTTTTAATTTTTACAATTAAAGAAATTGGACTATTTTCGGTTACTGTAGCTCACGTTGCGTACCGGGTAGCTCGTTTTGTTTGCTTAGGGTAATTAGGGATATATTTAATCTGAGATTTTTGTATGGATTGAATTTGATCAGAAATGGTTCAATAATGAACTCTGAGCAGAATTTCACAAAATTCGGAATTTTAATTTACAAAATAACAAAATTGATAACATGTTTTAGTGCAATTATAAATTTTACGATCATATCGCTATTTTTGCACTAAAGCTGAAAATAAAATTTTGAAACGGTACTTATACAATTATTCGTTTGACCACGTTTCAATATAGCTACTTTAAAGTTATATTTTAATCCCGCTACAAATTATTTTTTTAAATACTTTTGTAATTTAAGGTTTATCGATTCCCCCTTTTCGTCTTTATTTCCGTTAAAACATTTTCAGTATATTTATTTCAATATTGAGTTATTTTATACTTTTTGTATTGCTAATTCGCCCCTTCTCACGCCTCCAAGGAGTTGGCCCCGCCCCCAGCGCAGTCGCTGTTTTCACCCACCCAGTCACCAACCGTCCTAAAATCTTTTCAAACTTTTTAAAAATAGTTTAATTTATTTAGTTTTTTTTCTATTGTAAAGGCAGCTTTATATTTCACAACTGTCGAATTACCTGTTTGGGGGTCGTCACACTTTTTAAATATCGAAAAACCGAAAAACTTTGGTGTTTTATAGAAAGAAAATGGAGAAAATTACAATGATAATTACAATTATTTCAATTTTTTGATTGATTTTTTGTAAAATTTGAATAGTTTTGGTTTGAAGCGAGTTTTAGCATTTTAGTTACAACAGGAGAATTTTGGCACGCAGGGCCGAAAAATCAACAACCCATTTAGTAATTTACAATTTAGGCCTAATTTTTGACCAGGTACACTGTAATGTTTCCAAAAATTTTCAAGAATATGATTTTTGAAAAATTGATTTCAAAAAAGTAGGTCAAAATATTTAAATGTTTCTAATGTTAAGTAAATTTCCCAATTTTGCAGCTATTTAAGTGCGAAAAATTTTCGAACTACCATTTTTGAGGTTTTCGAACCCCTGCGAAACCTTCGCCTACTGCTCCTTACCCAAATTCCTTTTAAAAACTCAGTTTTAAGTAATTTTTGTCGGGGAAATTAACTTTTGCATTTTATAATCGTTGGTTTGTCTAATTTTAAGGGGCCTTCCACACTTCAAACAGTCAAAAAGTCCGAAAAACTTTGAGATTTCTTTATGGACCATGAAAATGTCACTTTAGGCATTTTGCAATTTATTTTTAGTTATCGATTCTTTTTTGTTATGTATTCCTGCGGTTTCGTGCCATACTTTGTCTGTTAACTTGGACAAATCTGGGAAATCTTCTAGGTTTGTGCGTTTGAATGGAAACATTGAAAAAATCACTTTTCCCCGCGATTGCTATCAAAGTGCGACTTGGCGCGCACGTGACCGAGTGGTAACCGGCTCGCTTGCAAATCTCACGACCAAAGTTCGAATCCATCCCGGGACATTTTGCTGTAAAACAGAATTCTGGACACTTTTTTTTATTTTCGGCTCCTTTCTGGCACAGACGGTCTCATAATAGCTTAAAAAGTCCCCTATTTCTGCATTATAAATCTTCTTCCGGATGTAATTAGGAGTGAAATTAGAACAAGAAGGCAAATCCTGCCCATCAAGAACTTCCGATGACACACTCTCATTAAACGTGAAACTTCTGTCCCAGGAGGGCTGCGATGCGTTTAGCACACACTTTGTTTTCCGATTGGGCAACTAATTTTATACACTCAGAGAAATCGTGTCTTTTTCACTGATTGATTCCATTTTTCAAGTCAGTTTTCAAATTTTAGTTGCAACATGTGAATTGTGGCACGCAAAGCAGAATGTTGACTAAAAGTTAGTCTGAACTTTAAGTAATCCTGGACTTTTCTGACCTGAGGCAGGATTTTTCCTGAAAAATTTCTTGTGGCACGTCAAATTCCGGCCAAAAAGTCTTTCTCATAGTAATTTAAATGTTTTTGATGCGTTTTAAACAACTAAATCAAGCGATTTGAACATATTTGGATCAATTTCAGACCAAACATTTTTGGTTAACAATTTGTCAAGATTTACAAACGAGTGTGTGTCTGTCCCTAATATTACAATTGATTTGATTTATTCAACTAAAAAACATGAAAACTGAAGTTAACCTATTTTGAAAACGTCTTAATGTAAAATGGGTCAAAAATTTTGATCTACAGTTTCATGATGAACTGAACGAACCTACGTTCAAACTGAATCTAGGGCGGTTCAAAATTCCTACTTACTGATTCTTTGACAATAATTTCCCTTTCATTTGTTCAATGACCATGAATTAGTATATTTCAGAACGGGTATAAGAATGTCGTCCTTTCTTACTTCTTGTACCTTCTTCCCCACCCACATCATCCTTAAAAGGGCTGTGGGGAGACCCTTCGCCGGACAAGAGAAGGTCGGGATTCCGGCTGTTCCTCCAGTAAGAACGCTTTCTTATTTTATAAACAAAAATGTTTGTAGAAAGAGGAAAACCGCCGTCCGGTCACGAAGACGCGGAATAACCCCGAAGCAGCTCCTCCCGATACCAAAGGAGTTGGGAGAGAAAGAAAGCCAAAAACGAAGAGAATTGGAACGGACCAGATGAAGATCAAATCGCCAATCAAAGATGGAAAGACGGTAGGTAAAATACTGAAAATACAGCAAAACCACGGCCTGCTGCCGCTGTTAAACACGGATTTTCGCCGTAAAACTAGCCGGCCTATGGCCGCTTTATGTTTGATACCCGGCTTTCGGCCGATCAAAAAAGGCCTTTGGCCGTAAAATTAAGCGGGCTGCGGACTTAATTGCACCTTTTTGGCCCTAGAAATACATATTTTCACGTTTGCGCCTCTGCCTGTTTCCTTTTACAAATTTCACAAATGTCGTCGCCAATGCTACTTCGCCCAATTTCGTTCTTAACTCGGTGCAAATGACACCAGACGCGAATTTGCGTACCAAAATCCTGTGTTTAAGGATACGTACGCAATACTGCGTCAGGGCTACATTTTCGAATCGGCCAAGAAGTACATTTGGCAAAGACTATAGCTATATTTAAGCTGGATTCCTGCAGTTTCAGTCGCTTTTGGAAAGTCCTTTACCGCTACGCGACCTTCCGTCTTTATTTTGAAAATTTTAGCCAATTAGGGGGTAATTATATAATAATCAAAATTCAGCCATAAAAAATCCCAAATACTGTGATTTTCAATTTCCCCTAAGTAAACAAACAAGCCAAGCTTCTTGTACAGTAACGGAAATCTGTAAAATTCTTTAAGTGTAAAAATTAAAGCCTTCAGAATTTTCTGCAACTTCAACATGGTTTAACTTTTAAAAATTTTTGTGGCTACTAAATAATTTTAGTAATTGAAAATCAATACTTTGAACTTTGAGGGGGGAAAAAAAATGAAATTTTCACCTCGAAATGGGGGGTCTTGCCTAAAAAAGATATGAAATTGCAGTTTTATGTGAGTGCAATTAAAGGAAACGAATCCGAAACAATAAAAAGCCTTTTTAAAAAAATGGTCATTTTTCAGAACAAACTTCTAAATTTCAGGGTAAGGGCAGGCCTCCTAAGGAGAAGAAGCTCCGTGGGCGGAAGGCCGCTCTGGAGAAGGTGAGAAGGATTTTTTTGTGTATTATTATTATTTTTTTATTTTAGGAGAAGGCAGCCAAAAGATTTTTCATTGAAAACCTCCTGAATCTGGTCGACCACAAGGTTTCTGAAGCAACGGAACCCAACAGACTGGACAACCCGGAATGTCAGAAAACGGTAGATTAAA
This sequence comes from Oscheius myriophilus, assembly GCA_964057215.1. NCBI lineage: Eukaryota > Metazoa > Nematoda > Chromadorea > Rhabditida > Rhabditidae > Oscheius > Oscheius myriophilus. The sequence goes on along the minus strand of OZ059902.1, from coordinate 9,378,242 downwards.
CTAAAACACTTTTTTTCTTTCTTTAAGCATTTTGGCTTGTTTCTTACTATGAAAACAAAAAAAACCCGAATTTTAGTTTTTAATGCGCCCTCTGGGGAGTCCGAGTGGTAACGTTCTCGCCTGCAAATCTCACGACCCGGGTTCAAATCCACCCTGCGAATTTCTGATTTTTTTTCCTTTAGCAGGCAACTTGAAAAACGCTTAAATTACAGATCTGCGCACTTTTCAACACTTTTTAAGCAAAATCTGTTAAAAAACTCGTTAAAATCTGCCCGAAATCATATTTTTCCAAACAGGGGTTTGACAAATAGCCTATAACTCCCTTTTTGGGGGATTATTTCATTTCTGTTGCGATTCGTCTAAAAATTTTTAATATTAAACTTAATATCCTGTTTTTCAATTACTCGAATAATTTTTTAGAACAACACTTATTTTTCTGAGATAGAATAATGTATTTCCAATCATTTAAATTATTCTCAAGTTTCAGAAAATTCTTCTGTATTAAATTTTTACAAATGTAAAGTTTTCGGCTACTGTAGATCGCACGTGAAATTGCGTACGGGCAGCTTTTTTGTTTGTTTAGAAAAATTCAGAATTGCGATAATTTGGGACATTTTTATGGGTGATATGATTTTATTGAAACATTATTAACAGCAAAAATGCGACACTAAATCTCAGCAAAAATGCCTATTTTGGCATAAAAAAGTCAATCAATATATCGATTTTATTTCTCGGCACGAAAAGCTGTATCTCGACTCCCCGTGATCCTTTTAAGCTGATCTTTAAATATGTTAGTGGTTTAGCATTAGAAAATTAAAAAAAATAAAGTCAATCAATATATCGATTTTATTGGTTGTATCTCGGCTCCCCGTGAACCGTTTGACCGCACCTAAAAGTATTAGTGCTTTAGGCAAAAAAAGGCAACAACTTAGGATTTCGCAATAGTAAAACGTAGAACTTTAGGAATTCGCTGGTATGTCACAAAATGCGCCAATTGCGGGCGCGAAAGAGTGCGCTTTATTTGGAGGGCGCAGATATGTGCTCAAAAAATGCCGCTTTTATAAAGAGTTTTCAGAAAAAAGCCAAGTGTTGGTTGAACACAGAATATAGCAGCTTTCAACTTTGCTTTTTCAATCATCTAGCCTGCTCCAAAACTTCAAGGCAAAAATGTTTGGACCACTATTAGAGTTTTCCTGTTTTTCGCGAATTTCCAAATGTTGAAATTTTGGAAAGTTTTATAGTATAGTCTGTTTCCAAGGGATGGTCTTCGACTTTCGGGCAAACTTGAAAAATGACACGTTTTTAACCAAAAATGTTTTGAAACATTGAACTGATCAGCGATATATTTAGCGAAAGAGCACCGTGAAAGAGGAGTGCGCAGACAGTTATTTAGGATCGTTGCGGGACCAAAGGTACCCAGTCCTTTAAAATTTGTGAAAATCCTTGCCCATTCGTTGGAAATGGAGTATAAAATAATCGGAATTTCGAATGAAAAGATTACTTCAAGAATTTTATGAAAAAATGTTGCGGAAAAGGCAAATTTTTTCTTTCAGAAGGCCGAAGAGACAACTCTGAAGAAGAAGGAGCCAACGGTTGTCGATGTAATCCAGCAAAACCAAATGGAGACCCCTAAGAAAGTCAGTTATCTGAATGTGAGCACAGTCGTTAGAGAGAAAGCGCTGAAAACAAAACTTTTTAAAAATGAAATTCAGAAACGCGGACGCCCGAAGAAAGTAAAGAAACATTTGGGACGACCCTCTGCCAAAGCCAAGGTAAGACGGATTGTTAGTATTTTCCCATTTCAAATTTTCAGGTTGAGGCGGCTCTGAAGCTTGCGATGGCCCAGGCCACCATCGTGGAATCCATGGAGGTTGGTTAATTAAAGTTTTTTTTACCATTCCTTTTTGCGGTATGAAACGTAATTAGGACGCAACTGTTGGTGGTTAAAGGTACAGTCAGGCGGGTTTTACAACATTGGCTCATCTAAGAAAGAAAAATTCGCTGATCAAGAAAATGTATATGACTATGGGTCGGAAATGTACCGTTTTCGATAGACCTGGCTTTAAAGTGTCCAAAAACGGCCGACCATCCGCAGATTGTGTGGATGGCCAGTTCGCCCTGCGTGTCCGGTATTTACAGGGGATGCTAATGAACCGAATTCATTCTAATTGACTGAGATAGCTGTGAAAATGAGGAGGGTGCGAGACAATTTTGCATAGTTCATTCGCATAATTTCCGACCGTATCCTATCGAAAATGAAATGAAAAGGCCCCTTACTGCCCCTTTAAGTCTTCGCCCTCGTTATAACGTGCTCTATCTCGCACCTTGCAGTTCGTGATTTTTGATCTACCCTTTTGCGATTTTCCTATTCGCTGCGGGATAAATTCATTGGAATTTTTTACCAAGCCAAACAAGAAAAATAGGCTGACAAAGTCTTGTCAGAAAACAAAATTTATTCACAAAATTTCGCTGTTGTAAAGGTAATGAAGCACAATACGGTCTTTGGAAAAGCTGACGTTTTATGTGAATAGCTTTTATCGTGTTTTTATTCCAAACTTTAGCTGTCGTACAGGTTTTGTAGAAAAAAGTGGCTTCTGCTGATATAATCTGCCAGAATTTAGCTGTTGTATAGGGAAAAGCGCAATCTTGCGATGAAACTACTGATTACTTTACCAAACTTTTCTCAATTCTGAGCTTTTGTACAAAATTTAGCTGTTCTAAAAGCAAAACGTTGTTCTTAAATGTTTTGTGCCAAAATTGATCTTTGTAGGAAACTTAGCTATCTTTTCAATAATTGGAGTGAAATTATTGATTTGTGAAAACGTATCGAGATATAGCTTTATTTTGATTTCTTCCGATGTACTTGTGTTCAAAAAAGACACCTTTAACACCCCTCGGCCCCCAAAACTCCTAGGCGGCCTTTCAAAAACATGAATTCGTTAACTTTTTGTTCCAAACTTTCTCAGTTTTACAGGTTTCGTGCTCAAATTTGGCCTTTAAAAAAATTTTGACTGCTGACTAGAATGACGCAAGGTATTGAACAAAAATGCCACAGAAACCTTTTCGTATGTGTGGAATCATGTCGGGTGCAATTTGCGTGACCGCCGTCTCAATTGTCGCCTACAAAGCCCTTGTCTTTTTATCCCATCCGTGCCTGTCGCGGCAGCCGCTGGCAGCAGCAGAGTACACCCAGCTGGCAATAAAAAATTGCGGCAGGCCTCCTCCGACGGCCTCCGCACCGCCCATCACTTCATTGGCGACTACGGTGGCAATGAAAGGGGGGAACTTCATTTTGGGGATTGCAAAGTGTTCAAACTTTGTCACATTTTAGCGGAAAGTTACGAAATCGCTCCAAAAAGTTGACTTTCGTTTTTGAAATGTGAAAAAGTGAGATTAAATAACGTTGCCTTTAGCAAAATGGCTCATAGAGGAACCCTCTTTAAATTAAAATAGCACAGGAGACTTGAAATCTCGACATATTTACCACCATGGCCCTTCCTTAGCCACTGCGCTACTGATGCGCCGTTTTTCTACCATTGGCAGCACTCAATGCGTTTTACGCAAATTTACGTTTTACGCAAAAGCAAATAGCACAAATTTGCGTTTTACGAGGGTTACAGTACGTTGATGTAGTCAGTCATGTTTTTGAAGCCAATTAGAACTTACTGAAGGTGGGAGAATGTTCTAGCCACCCATTGTTCGCCCCTCCGCCCCCTGCCTTCTTCAGATTCCCACGGCCGATCCCTGAATCAGGCGTTTTTTCCCGATCGAACGATCGATAGAGGCGCGACCCGACATTGTAGCGAGAAACATTGCGCAACAGCTGCCAGGGGTTTCGATTTCTAGGGTAAGTGGGGGTCAATTAGGATATTAAGCGTAAACAACAACAATCACACCAAGGCGGGTCATGAAAACATTGAAAAAGAATCGTATTTCCCCGCTAGAGTGGTTTCCCATGTACCGGGTAGTGGTAACGCGCTCGCTTACAAATCCCGCGACCTAGGTTTGAATCCGCTTTGGGATATTTAGATTAAAGACAGAGCTTTGAACATCAAATTGCTAAAACTTTCAGCCATAAGTCATTGAGTTCAGGAATAATTCTAACTTCTCTTTTCAGCTCTTTTCTGGCACTGACGGTCCCATCGCACCTCCCGGCGGGCCCAAAGTCCCTATTTTCTTCATCAGACGTCTTCTCCCGAATCTCGTGAATTTGAAGAATGAGAATGATGACATGGCACACGGAATCGAATCCTCCAATTCAAGTTCCTCCGATGACAAACCTCCATTTAACGTGAAGCTTCTCTCCCAGGAGGATTACGACGTATTCAGCTCGTTCTTTGTTGTTTAGACTGTGTGTAAACTTGTAATGTTACTCGATTTCTACCCCGTGACCGCCTTTTTTCAAAACATTTCTTCTTTTTCATCATTTTTGACCTTTCCATTCCGATTCTTTTGTTGTCAGATGATTTCATTCTAATTTGCTCAATCTGCAAATGTGTTTTTTTTCGATTTTGTTTCTCTCCCGAATATTCTGCCTCTCCATCGAGTTTTCATCATTCCCCTTTAATTTTTTTCACTGCGAGGACCATTCTCAGTCTTGTAACCAACGGACAATCAAAATAGACATTGAGGTTTAGAAGTTTGCAGGTGTGTTTCGCTATGAATTGTCCACTTTTCATGTTTTAAAATTGTTTTTGCTTTAAAAATAGACGCACACTTATGTGATTCATTTCAAAAGACGATTGAAGCTTGATATAATTTAAATGCAGTGGGGAGGAATCGAACTTTGGTGGTTTGATTTTTAGCGGTCGCATCACCACTCTGCCATGGGGCTCGCTATGACGCACACTAAAACACTGCTCGCATATGATACAAGCAATTTCTTTTTTACATTATAAATGAAGCGATTTTTGATTTCACTTTCAATTTCCGCAAGTTTGTGAACATTTTCTTAGTGAACATTTGATTTTCCCAGCGATTTTTGCAAGATAAGATACTAAACTTTGAATTTATAAAGCCACACCTATTTTTAAAAGATAGATTACTGTAATTCCAAACTTTGAAGACGTGGTGCAAATTCCAGAAAATGCTGTTGTGTTTAAATTTTACAATTTAAAAGTTACACAGTTTTCTGTTACTGTAGCTCGATCGCGAATTTGCGTACGGGCGGCTTTTTTTGTTTCTTCATAGAAATTAGGAACTGCGATAATTTGGGACATTTTCATGGGCGAATGGTGATATAATTTCATAGAGAAACATTATTAACAGATAAAATTTGGCACTCTCAGTAACAGACAAACTTTGGCACGAAACTTCAACATTGAGGGGAGCTGAGGGTATGCAAATGTTCTTTGCAGTGGGTTCTGATCCATTTTGTTGTTGTTTACGCTTAAAACCCTAGCTGACCCACCTGACCCCAGAAATCGAAACCCCTTTCTCCGAGATGGCAGGTGTTGCGCAATGTTCCTCGCTACAATGGAGAGTCGCGCCTCTTCGATCGGTCGATAGGCGAAACCGCTGATTCAGGGATCGGCCGTGGGAATCTGGAGAGGGCTGGGGTCGGAGGGGCGAGCGAAGGGGGACCAGAACATTTTCTCATCCTTTTTTTCTAATACGACTGAGTATCTTTTCAATCAGTTCCGAATGCAAAACTGCTTTAAACGCATCTGAACATAATCCAACCCAACTTCACTTCTCTATTGAAACCAGAAACATTAACATTAAACGTTCAAATCGATTAGCGGTTTTTGGATCCCACAAAATTTCTGCCAAAACACCTGCAGTTATTCAACAATTGGGAACATTTAATGCCAAGAATGTGAAAATTACGGGTTAGCAGGAAAAAAACATGGCCGTTGGGGGCCGAACGGTGTGGCAATGCCTTTATTTTTAACGCGTTTCGTTTTTTTAGCGCGTTTTGCACGCTGCTCATCTCTTGTAAAAAAAAAAAAAAACTACGCGCCGGTAGCGCAGTGGCTAAAGCATCATAATGGAGGGGTCATTTTCCGTTTTCAAATCTCCCATGATATTTTAGCTTTTCCGAGTACCTCTGTGAACCATTTTGTTAAATTATATCTCACGTTTTTCTCACTTCTTAGCCGAGACTCAACTTTTTGGAGCGTTTCAGTACCACTTTTCTCACATGTGGCAACCTTTGAACACTTTTAAATCCCCAAAATGAAGTTCTCCCCTTTCATTGCCACCGTAATCGCCAATGAAGTGATGGGCGGCACGGAGGCTGTCGGAGGAGGCCTGCTGCAATTTTTTATTGCCAGCTGGGTGTACTCTGCTGCTGCCAGCGAACGCCGCGAAAGGCACTGGTGGGATAAAAAGACAAGGGCTTTGTAGGCGACAATTGAGACGGCGGTCACGCAAATTGCACCCGACATGATTCCACACATACGAAAAGGTTTCTGTCGCATTTTCGTTCAATACCTTGCGTCATTCTAGTCAGCAGTCAAAGTTTTTTTAAATGCCAAATTTGAGCACGAAACCTGTAAAACTACGAAAGTTTGGAACGAAAAATTAAAGAACTCATGTTTTTGAAAGACTGCCTAGGATTTTTGGGGGCCGCACGGTGTATAAGGTGTCTTTTTTGAACGCAAATAAATTGGAACAAAAACAAAATGAAACTATATTTCGACACGTTTTTCACAAATCGATACTTTCACTCCAATTATTGAAAAGTTAGCTGAATTTCCTACAAAGATAAATTTTGGCACAAAACATTTAAGAACTGTAAAATAAAAATAAAACAGCTAAATTTTGTACAAAAGCTTAGAATTGAGAAAAATTTGGTAAAGAAATCAGTATTTTTATCGCACTTCTCCGTTCACAACAGCTAAATTCTGGCACTTTATATCAGAAGAAACCCCTTTTTTCTGCAAAACCTATACGACAGCTAAAGTTTGGAACAAAAACACAGACAAAGGCTATTCAAATAAAATAGACCGCATTGTGCTTCATTACCTTTACAACAGCGAAATTTTGGCACAAAATCTAGACAACAGCGAAATTTTGAAACGAAAAAAATTCGATGTGCAACCTTGTTTTGTGAAAACCAGAGTAGTTTTCCAGTAATTTAAATAATTGCCGCGGAAATTGAAAATAACGGGAGCGCCATTAACAAAAGCGCTGCCAGGGGTTATTTGGGGGCCAAACGGCGCCGGCGGCGTCATTTTTTGCACACAAACGAATAGAAAGTAGTTTACAAGACGAAAAAAAAACTATTTTTTCAGTTTTTTAAAAAAAATTTATGCTGAAAACTAGGAAATGCTCTTTTTATACAAGTTCTTTTGAAAAACATTGGTAAAACCCAGTCCATGTTTGTTGAATTTTATGACGAATATAAGGTAAAATATTAAACACAGTTTATTAAATTTCACCGAAAATCCAACGAAAGCAAGAAGTTAAATTGGAAATTTAGTCGTGAAAATGTTCATTTATAAATTAAAAATACAAGTTAAGGCTAGCAAAATCAGAATTTTCTTATTCTACGTTTTAAACTAAATATCGATGTATAGTAAAATCATTTGATCTTGTAATTTTAATCTCAAAAGTCAACGTTCTCAGGGGAGTTTTCATTGCGGCGCCGAATTGCGTACCGGCCAGCGGCTGGCAATACGGTAGCGACCACCCACGAAGGTTACTCAGGATGATATCACATCAGCTGTTTGGTTTAAACAATAATTTTTTGGTCTAAATTGTAGTTTCTGGTTCGGGAAACTTGTTTTTCCGGAAAATTATGGTTTGCAAATTGTATTTTCATTAATTAACATTAGCATTAATTACAATAAACAAAGATAGCAACCCTGGAATTTCAGAATAAAGTCAATAGATTCTTTACCCTTCAATTTTCAATTCTAAGACTTCAAAAATTTGAATTTCCCGCTTCCCACGACTTGGTGGCGCTGTAACTCCGCCCACCGGCGGATAATCATCATTCTGCCCTTTGATTCACAAGTCGCTGCATTGTGTCTCCTGAGAAGAGCGATTTTCTCCATAGTTTTTACTGAAAACGTCGTTTGTTCCTTTATTAATACACTTCGTTACCAATACAGGTTCCGGGCCGGCCCGCCAGCCCAGCGAACTTTTACAACCACCAAATTTTGAAACACAAATTATATAGCAGCTAAATTTCAGCACCAGGCCTTCAAAACAGTTAAATTTTTGAATAATCCATTTAAAACAGCCAAATTTTGGCTCTGAATTTTTAGATCAGTTAATTTTTGGCACGGAAACTTAACAACAGCTGAATTTTGTCACAAAGCCTTTATAACAGCTAAATTTTGGCACGATGCCAATACAATAGCTAAATTTTGGAACCAAACTTTTACAACAGTCATGTTTTGAAGCAAAAATTATATAAAAGCAAAATTTTAAGAACCGGGCCTTTAAAACAGTTTAATATTCAAATATACCTGTTACAACAGCCAAATGTTGGCTCTAAATCCTTAAATCAGTTAAGTTTTGCCATGAAACCTTTACAACAGCTTAATTTTGGGACGAAACTATGACAACAGCCAAATTTTGGTACGATGTCGTTACAACAGCCAAATTTTGGAGAATTTTAGCATTCCAGCAGCATAGCACAATTTTGATACAAAACTTTGGAAATCGGTATATTTTGGCACAAATGCTTTACAACAGCCTAATTTGAAGAAATCCCTTAGCAACAGCCGAATTCTGGCACAAAACCGTTTGAATGGCTAAATGTTGGCATGAAACCCTTAAAAAAGCAAAATTTTTGCAAAAAACCCTTTGAACAGCCTAATTTTGAAATTGGAATAAGCCTTTACAACAGCTAAATTTTGACATTTTTCAGTGTAGTTTTGAGCTTTTCCCCTTTTATAGCTGTCGCCAAATTTGAATCCGGCAAAAAACAGTCCAATTTGCATGTGAAAATAGCGTGCAAAAAGCGAAGACGCAGAAAAAAGCGGCTTTTTTGCCGATTACATGTTACCTTTTACCGGATTAATCGATTTAGTATTAATCGATTTAGTTTGTAGAAGAAAATCGCCGCGGCGCTCTTTTTGCCCACTGGCACCACACGCTACATAGCGAGCGTACCTCTTTGAACCCCCACTCAGCTGAAATTGTAGTGTGTTCTCTTAATTGCATTCCCTAAATTTCACGGAAAAAAATTCCGTTTCTCTGATGCGTAACACACTTTTTTCTTCGTTGCCACTTATTGTATCCGTTCGCACAAATGCCCTTAGTATAGGCATTTTCACACGGGCAAGGCATTTTTTGAATTAATTTGGACGACAAAGGCTTGTGACGACCCAGCACGAGCTCTAGAATATTCGATTTCCCATCCAAAAATAAATGTGTTACAAAATTACATTGAAAATCTTTTACAAACTACATTTTGGCGCAATATTTTATCACACAACCTTTATAACAGACCTTTTTGGAACGAAACCGTTGAAAAAGCTAAATTTTGGGTTGAAAACTTCTTTACACAGGCTAATTTTGGAAGAAAAACCTTTGAAGCAGCTAAATTTTGGCACAAAACGTTTAGAATTGATAAAAAGCTAGTACAAAACCTCTTAATCGGGTGAATATTTGCAAGAAATCATTACAACAGGTGAATTTCGGGGAAAAACCATTTACAACAGATGAATTTTGGCACAAACCCTTTACAACAGCGAAAATTTGGCACGCAACATCTACAGCGTGACAAAACTTTTATGACACTTTTTGTGTCAAAATGTTAATGCGGCTTTCTGACAATTTCGAATTTAGAAAGCTTTTTTGCAGATGTTGCGTTTGGCGATAAACTCACTGATTACGCTTTCTGTAGGGTGACCTGCATTTGGCCGCGTCTGCGCCCTTTGTTGTACTTCAAATACTTTAAGCTATCAAAGAGACCATTGTTCATTGGACGCAGAATTTTGCTATGTTTTGACTCAAACCCTTTACAACAGCTGAATTTTGGCACATTTTTCTCTGATGCGTGATACACTTTTTTTCGTTGCCACTTGTAACAACAAGTGACTTGGTATATCCGTTCGCACAAATGCCCTTTGTATATGCATTTTCTCACGGGCAAGGCTTTTTTTGAATTCATTTGGACGACAAAGGCTCGTCCGATTAGTTTCTTCTGTTGTTCCGATCTTTTTTTGCAGTTTCTTTGCAGTTTTTCACTCAGTAAATGCAAGCATTTTAGCATTTCACAAAAACGCGTAGCGGCACGAAACCTCAATAACAGACAAATTTTGGCACGCAATTGTTCGAACAGTTTTTGATTGTTTCATGAATTCTCTTTGGTGTAAGCCTCATAATATCTAATCATTTGTTTAATTGTTGCACAAAAATGTTATAAAATTTTCAGAAAGAAATCATGCGGTCGGAGATTCTTGCCGGATCCTTCTCCTACCCTCCCGTACCCCCGTTGGTTTACCAGGTATAGAAAGACTATAATCTTGTTACAGTGTGAAAAAGAGAATTCATGAAATCAAAAATAGAATAAAATTCAGAGACCGTCTTCTTCAGCCTCGGTTTGTGGATCTGCATCTACTTCACCGACTGCGTCTTCCCCAGGGGTATAATATTTTTGTCACTATTCAGTTTTTTTTGTTTTCAGAAGCCAATTTCCACTGCCAGGCTATGTTCTATTATTGGTGCCACATCATGGTCTTCCACTTCAAATTTTCCGGGGGTGAGTTTTTTTACAGTTTGTCAATTTTGGCCGTTCATAAACTTTTGTGGGAAAACTTGCCCGTGGTGGGCGAAAGTCTGTCCTTCCGTTTCCTTACACAACTTTGTCTGTCGTTTTAGTTAAGCTCCAAAATTTGTATGTTGTTTTGGATTTATGTTTCAAGGTACGGTAAGCAAATATACGTGTTAAAGGGGCTGTAAGGGGGCTTTTCATTCCATTTTCGATCGTCTATTGTCGGAAATTATGCGAATTAACTATGTTAAATTGTCTTGCACCTTCCTCGTTTCCAACGCCTTCTCGGCCAATTAGAATGAAATTCGGCTCATTAGCATGCCCTTTAAATAATAATAATAATAATATTTATTACGCTGGTTAGCAATGTGCTGACACTTTATGAACAATGGAACTATGAGAAAAACCTAGAAAGGGATTTAAAGGAGAAGGAGGGCTGTGGCAGGGGTTGGCGGGGCAGCGGGGGTCCCTCATAAGGCTTTGGCAGATTCATACAATACTTTTTCATAGCGAACCTTTGTACGAACCGCTGATGGGTCTCAGAGAGGGCTTTATACATGCTAATGGCCTCAGGTTTACCATCGATGGTACTAAAGAGATAACAAATGCGCTCGGCGAGGGGGTTTTTGGGGTCTACATAGGGGGGTTCTACGTAGGGAGGTTCCTCATGAGAATCCGATGACTCGGCAACTACAGCGGGGTCGCACCTAGCTTGTTCGACCGCGGAAAGGTCGGGATCCTGGGACTCGGCGTTCTGGGCAGACAGCGGGAGGTCAGCCGCTGGTGTCGTGAGGTCAGCCGCGGACAGCGTGAGGTCGGCGTCTGGTCGATCGATCGGCGGGGTCGTGCGCTCGGGCGGCGCCTCCTGGAGAATGCCGAACACGCAAGCCGTACTGGCCGTCTACAAATTTGTAGACGGAGCCCCGTTTTTGATGACTTTAAAACGTAATTTCTCGAAAACGGTAAAATTTCGACCCAAAGTCGTATATATTTTCATGAGTGAATTTTTCTCTGTTAATGGAGCCAATGTTGTAAAACCCGCCTGACTGTCCCTTTAATGGATGTTGGAGGACCCACTTTGTTGTAGATAACGCTAAAGACCCTTGATGACCCAACTGACCCTTGAAATCAAAACCCCTCCGCGAAAGGCACCCGTTGCGCAATATTCCTCGCTACAATGTCGCGCCTCATCGATCGGTCGATTGCAAAAAAAAACGGCTGATTCGGGGATCGGTTGTGGGAATCTGGAGAGGGCAAGGGACGGAGATGAAAACAATGTGCTGCGAGAAAATTCCCCCACTCTTTTCATACTCAATTTGGCTTCTAGCACATGACTGAGTATCTTTTCAATCAGTTGTGAACTGTAAGTACTGCTTTAAATGCATCTGAAAGCGATACAACCCAACTCATTTTCTGTATTTGGCCCAGAAATGTAGAAGTTGAAAGTTGAAATCGATTATCGATTTTTTGAAAAATAGAAATTGAAAGTTGAAATCGATTATCGATTTTTTTGAATTTTGTTTCAGTCGATTAGAAAGTGTTTTAACTACAGAAATTGCTGTTTCGTTTTTGAAAGAAAACTTGTAGGGCACCAGAGACTAATGGAGTTTCAGAGAAATAGCAGCTTTTTCAGAAACGAGATTTCGCTGTTTTCATTTTTAGAAATTTTAGAACACAAGCGAAATAACTTCATTTGCTCAGGATTTCAAAATTCACCTGATTCTGAAAATGCACTACAACCGAAATAAAAAGTTTTTGAAAAAAATCTTTAATTTTTAGGAACCTTTGTCGCCCACCGATTCGAAATGTCTGGAATGGGAGAAGCTCACTCCTACGCTCTCGTTCTCCTCACCTACACATTCTTCGGAAAGTTGTGTCACAAAGAAATCGGCAACTTCGTCTATTCTTAAGGTGAATTTTACGGCATTTGCACAATTTTTCTTAATACCAAATTTTTGAAATTTTTGAAAAAATTTTAATTTTGTTTTTAAAATGAAACTCCGCGTTATCCACTTGTAAGTAGGTGTTGTTTATAAGGTTAACCACTTTGAGGCGGAATATCAAATTTTTCCACTTTTATTCTGCCTACGAAAAGTATACTATTCGAAATATCGTCACTTTTTCTGTCATATTCCGTTGTTCGAACATGGAAAAGTCCGCATTTACTCGTTTGGCAGGGAATTGTCCAGGATTTGCCTCTCTTTCGGCGCCGCAAAGTGGGCGGGACTGCGGTGCCCAACTTTAACATGAATACGCTATCCTGAAACTTTTGGCGTCAAGCCATTTTTTGGCGGCGAGTTACGGTAGGTGCTCCAAGAGGTACGGTAATTTTTCAACTTCAAACGATAGATAATTCTTTTAAAAAAAGAATGACCAACGTGTCAAAAAAAATTTCCGTTTTTTATCCACCTGTGTTTTAGGGATCCTCTTCTTCTACCAGAGCACCTTCTTCTATTTCGGAAGCCATGGAAAGTTACTCATCCCTCCATGCCTATTCTCTTGTCAAGCACCCTGGCAGTCCCATTCTCTCCCTCCCTCTGGCCGGCGGTGCCTCGACCTACTTCTCTGTCTGGTGTGAGCTATGGCGCTCACTTTCCTCCTAACTGCACCGGAAGACTGAAAACTCCTCCTCCAGCGACGCAGCCGCTTCACGGGAAGAAGACAGTCGCTTCCTCTCCTTGCCGGGCCGGTAGGAAGCGCGGCCGTCCCTTCAAAGGCCAGGAGTTGACGCACATCCCAGCTGTTGCCTCTGTAAGTGATTCAACAGTGAAAAAAACCGTTCTGTTTTAGGAACCGGCGCAGAGAAGGCCGATGACAAAGACAAGAAACAACCCAGCGGTCGAGGAGCCCAACACCGTTGGACTTCTCAATGAGCGGAACCCCAAGAGAACGAGGGAGCAGATTGAGAGGGAGACGGCTGAGCGTGAAGCTCGAAAAAGGGAGGAGGAGGAGCGCCGCACCTTGGTCGACAAGGAGGGACCCCCTCCTGCCAAAAAGGTTAGTTGAAAATCAGATCACATAATGTAAGCAACCTCGTTTCAGAGCAGGGGTCGCCCTCGGAAGGACAAGAAGGACGAAAGTTCGGCTGTCCCCGAAGAGGAAGTGAGCTTTACTACTTTGTAGTTTGTATTCCGCAAATTTCAGACTGAAGAGCAGGTTGTTGAAGGCCTCTTGGACAAGCTTCCGGGTCAGGTGGCTCAGAAGAGTGACGAGAAAGTTGAGCAAGTTGAGGATGCCGGACCTCCCAAAAGGGTATGTTGACTTTTCACGATTGGTCAGCTATACCCATCGCCAATCCCACTTCTGCCAAAATCAGACCATACCCTTTTTGTAGATCACCAATTTGATGTAACAATGGGTAATTTGAAATCTAATCTCACTCGCCCTCCGAGAAATGCGGAGGAATGATCCGCGCCCACTATATTTTGATAAAGTTACACCCGTACGCGTTCGGCATCACGCCTAAAATTCGCCTTTTCTGAAATTCGAGTCAATTTGTAGGTATAGTTTGAAAGCAGAATCGAATAGGCATTTCCACTGAAATGGGGTTTCCACGCTGCCGCGCTAGATGCGACAGCGCGACGGCGGCGCCCCCGCGGCCGATTGGTAAAGTGCTCGCTTGCCAATCAAGCGACCCGAGTTCGAATCCGCCCATATTATTTTTTTCCGTCTGACTAAAACCATTTCTGGAATCATTGTTAGATATCTTTTCAACAGTTTTTAAGGAAAAAAAAACTGGTTCTAACCATAATTAATCTAATTTACTTATTTATCAGTTTTAGCGAAAACATGAAAACAATTCAAGACTCGAGAAAATGGAAAAAATGATAATGGAAAAAGTAGAACAATCAGCTTTTCGGGATTATAAACATCCTCCTTCAAGTAGAGCATTGTTGGTAAGTTACTCCACAAAGTTAACACAATGCAACTATTGAATGAAAGTAACAAATTCAGAAACGCGGACGTCCTCCACATGTGAATAAGCCACGCGGTATCAAGGCCACCCTGGCAGCTCTCATGGAGCATTTGATTTCCTCCGTGGAAGCTGCGACGCTCGAGAACCCCGCGGAGCCTGCTCCAGAACACCGTAACCCTGTTAGTTTGACTTTGTCAGAAGCTTTGTTAAGACCACTTTCAGGCTCAAGATGACAACACTGAAGCCACTACGGAACAGCTTCAGAAGCTGAATGATGACGAGGCTCTGTCTCCGCTCCCTGTGATGGCTTCCGTTTTGAATACCGCCGCAGAGCCCCCTGAGATTGAATTTCCCCAGAACCTCTCTCCAAATTTCCCGGTTAGTGTGACGTCTTCAGAAGTTTAGTCTAAATGAGTTGCAGGCTGAAGATGTTCCCGAGGCAGACTTGCAGGTCGTCATTCCAGATGATGAGGCACCCACCGCGATGGACGCCGAAAACGGGCCCGTTAGTTTTATGTCTTCAGAAGTTTTGTTAAAATCAGCTTCAGACTCAGGATGACAATCAAGCCGCAACAGAGCCGCTTCTGAGACAGATGGCTGCGGAGCCTTCCCAGGACTCTCCCGTGGAGGATGTTGACCATGCCACCGTATTCTTGCATCCATTCTCCATTGAAATGTTACTTTTCCGTGGGGAAGGTTTCTCGGTTAGTTTGAGATTTTCCGGTTAGTTTGAGATCAGGCTCAGAAAGCCGCCACGGAGTCGCATCAGAAGATGAAGAATGCTGAAGTTGCCGCTGTGGATTTTGCCGCCAGGCTTCAGAAAACGAAATCTTTTCATAACATCGTTGACGATTTCCAGGTTAGTTGGGCTTCATCAGAAGTTCATTTAAGATCAGTTTCAGATTGAAGATGCCAGTGACGAGGCCGACATGGAATCACCCACCATGATGAAGTCTGAAAATGGGCCCGTTAGTTTGAAATCTTCAGAAGTTTTGTGAGCATTAGTATCAGGCTGAAGTTAACGCTGTACCTAAAACCATCACTGTTGGAGTTCACTCGGTTTCGCTGGAGTCTCCCGCTGAGGTTGCCGCTGTGGATTTCGCCTCCAGGCTCCAGAAGAGTTTCCCGGTCAGTTTGAGCTTGCCAGAAGATCACTTCAGGTCAGTTTTAGGTTAAAGATATAACCGATCTTGTTATTACTCTTGGCAAAGAGGTAGCCATGGAAATGGACTTTCCAGAGGACAAGGAGGAGTCTCCCGCCGTCATGAAGGCGCAAAATGACCCCGTTAGTTTTAAGTCTTCAGAAGTTACGTTAAGATTGGTTTTAGACTACGAATTGCAAAGAGGTCGTAACGGAACCGCTCCTCAAAGTGAAGAATAACAAATCTTTGCCGCTGTCCCCCGCGTGGGTCCCCGTTCTGAATGCCGCTGCCGTTCTCCCGGAGCCTCATCTTTTCCCCGCTCAAGGTGTCCTGGTCAGTTTGACTTCGTCACAAGCTCAGCTGAGAAGTAGGGTTTTTCTGAATACATTTGACATGGATACTTCAAATAAATCAATCGAACCAGGAACGAAAGCCCGCCTACGGCGCGCACCCTCCTGGCTTGCGGTCGTTGGCCGCTTAGTTAGATGGCCTGTGGCCGCAAATATTCATGGCCTACGGATTATTCGGGCTTCGGTCGTAAAATTGGCGTGAAGCACGTGTGAAGCAAGCTCGGCATACGGGCCGATCTTACGCCCTCCCTCTGACACACACACAAACACACACACTGAAAGTCCGAAAACTTCGAAAAAGTTTTGGTTTTTGTTCACAATTTCAAAAATTATAACTCAGAAAACCCTTTGACCCAAAATTCACATCAAATCTGAAATTTTCCATCAATTTCATCGGGAAAAATGTTTGTTTGACAGGTCAAAAACTTTTTTCTCGTTTAAAAGGGTGCAAGTGTTTCCGGCGTGTTTTGACAAGAAGTATAAGTAAATTGTACGAGTTTACAAAAGTATCAGGGAAAAAATTTGACCAACCAAAATTGCGATTTCAAGCGCAAATTTTCATTTTTCGAGGTAAAATTGTAAAATTACATCAGCCTACCGTAAACCAGGGTGAAAAATCGATATCTGTCAAAAAGTTTCAAGATGACGTACCTAGTAGGTTCATGAGCAATTTTGAACCAATTCGATTTTTTCAGAGTTTTAAGTTTTCCAGTTTTTTTTTTGAGTTTTCCAGTGTGTTTTTAAAATCAGTTTCAAGTGAAAGTTGAAGTGGATGGTGTTAGTTTTCGTACGAAGAGTCAGTTTCAGGCTAAACAATTCGAGGAGACCAAATCTGAAGCCCTCACTGATCCAGTTGTGGTGATGGTTCCCCCGGTTTTAGAGGAGAAGGCTGCAGAGGACGAGCCGGAGCCTCCCGCGGATGTACCCGCTCCGCCGCCCGCTGTGCCCGCTGTGCCCGTTGGACTGGCTCTGCCCCCTGCTGATGCTGCCCCGCGTGAGGCCATTCCCGCGAAAAGAGAATGGTCAAACCGCTGGTTCAATGGCAGGCCATAAAGGTAGATTCGTTTCATCGCAATTTGACAGCTTATTTGCAACTTCAGAATTCGACGCCGGCAGCTTTCGACCTCCAACTTCTACTACACTTTGTTCAGAGCCCGCTTTTTAAAAACTTGTAGAACCCTAGCGGCAGAGGGTCACAAAAAATTAGTTCCTAAATCATTTTTGACCGATCAGTGTGAAAATGTTATCTACATCAAGAAAAAAGCGGCCAAAAAATCGTTACTGGACACCATGTTAACCATGGGTCAGATTTTCGCATTGGGGCACTGAAAGTGAATAGAACATTTTTGATTTAGTAAATGTTTCAATTTTGATTTTTGTTACCCTCTGCCTTTTCAAAAACAAACTCCGTGAAATCTCCTGCGCCGCATCATCCCGACAAAACATTGACCTTGGTGCTCTGAATCTCTGTTCCTTTATCTTTTCAAGATTGTGTACTTACTCATATTGAATAATCCAAATGTATGCAATTTTTAAGCAATAAACCGATACCATCGTGATATTGATTATTTATAGTCACATAAGCTTTAGGGGTACTGTATTTTTATGTTTTCCTGTTATTTAGAGATCCCTTTACCCTTAGTCATCGGCGCAGGCGGCGCTTGAAAGAGTCGGCAGTTTTGAAAGCGGCGTTGGCGGAGAGCCAAAAGAAGTCGCGCTGAAAGATAATCAAGTGCATACTCTTCAAACTGAAAAGAATTGGCTTGAATGAGATTGACAGGTGCCAGGCAGAGACTTTTTCGCCGATCGGGCAATAGAATGGGTAACGGGGGATTGGCATATGTAGGTTGTGTGGGGCATATCTTCATATTTCCCTAAAAAAAAGTATTCAAAAATGGGATATAGGGGTAGGTAGACACTAGTAGCCTAACTAGGGAATGTTCCCAAGGGTCCCCCAGCCAATCCTGATGAGGCCCATACATATCGATAGAGAATTCAACGCTGAATATGCCTGTGAAGTTCGTTTTTGCTTAATGGCGTTAGTTAATGATCGATTTTGTCTGTGGCATCGCCGACCATAAGCCTTATGCGGCCTTAAAAGCCCGCAATTGGTAAATGCAAACATGACTTTGGCGGCGTATTGGTAGAGTCCTCACTTCATAAGAAAAAGGTCACGGGTTCGGTACCCCTATGCTAATATTTTTTTTTGTTGCTTTCTTTTTAAAGCTAACAGTTTCAAATGCGCGAACCAATTCCACAAGAAATCGAAGCTCACATTGTTGACATGTTGATATTTTGACGAAATGTTCAACGTATCGGGATGTTGTTTCGAACAGTGGTCGATCGGTATAGCCAAAGGCTGCCCAAGAATAAAAAAGTCGTGGGGATATCTTGTGAAATTGGTTTTTATTACTAAAAATTGTAAGAGCTCCCCTACTCACATGTGAGACGGTTAGCTTTACAAAAAAAGCAATAAAAAATTAGCATAGGGGTGTCGAACCCGTGACCTTTTCCTTATGAAGCGAGGGCTCTACCAATACGCCGCCAAGTCATGTTTGCATTTACCAATTGCGGGCTTTTAAGACCGCATAAGGCTTATGGTCGGCGATGCCACAGACAAAATCGATCATTACGCGAAAACTAACGCGATTAAGCAAAAACGAACTTTACTGGCTTATTCAGCGTTCAATTCTCTATCGATATGTATGGGCCCATCCTGATTGGCTGGGGGACCCTTGGGAACATTCCCTAGTAAGTAGACGACGGAATCGACTCTGACCTACCGCTGATGCCAAGCGGCTGACAAAAACGCCTGCCTAATTGCATGTAAGTACGATTTGTTTGCGGCGGGACCTTATGTACCATCCTTTAAATAGGAAGGCGTAAAAAAGTTTTTTCCTGGCATTGAGATAAATGAGTAGATCTCCTTTTTCTGATTCAGAAAAGTGTCCCATTTTTCCTTTTTGGAGCAAAGTGAACCAAATTAAGCGCGCTTGAGGTTTGAATTTCGCGCCATTTTGCGCCTCGCTTATTCAGGGAAGCTGTCAATAAAAAAATTTCAAAAATCAATTTTAATTCGTCCTTCCCCTTTAAGGGTTTGGCCAAAAACCTGCGCCGTCTCTGTGAAAGTTGAGCATAAGGGGGGGGGGGGGGGGGCATAGAGGGAAAATTGGTCTTCCCGAAAAGTTGTGTAGGATCTTCCTACGACTTAATTATGATTTTTCGATATTTTCGGGAAATACTGCCTCAAAGTCAAACTTTACCAAAATGCCTCAAAGTACAAGTGTTTTGTAGCAAATTTTATTTCCAGCAACACTGTTAATCAGCCAAACTTGAATACATAACGAGACCGGAGTAAACAGCAAAAAAGTCAAAAAGTGTCCAAAAACGGTCGAAATTTGGGTTTCTTGCTTGTGTTGTCGAAAATTTTCATTTATGGGAATAAATAGGAAAAACTTTTCAAGCAATTACCCGACTTTTGTTTCTTTTGACGCCTTTGTTATCGATTTCTTTTTATGCCTTTTTAGGGGATTGGTTGTCTAGCGGTCTAAGGCGCGGCTACCACTCGAAGGGTCACAAGTTCGATCCCGCCCCGGGTCAACCCAGCCTACTACGCTTCGGCGACGGTACAATGGGTAGTATAACGACACGCTTCGGGGTCTATGTCTTCTGGTTTCGGCAGATCCAGTCATGAAATTTAAATAGTTTCACCAATGGCACCAAGTCGCACATACGATTTGGTATATAGCTGTTGCCAAAATGAAATCATATGCTAATTGCGGAAACATGCAAAGCATGCTCTGTCGACGACTGATTAGACTACGAATTTCAATATCAACACAGGATCACTGGGATTCTAATGTGATTGGCATGATTCCAATTTGGCGACAGCTATAAACACGACTCTTTGTCAAAAACAATCTGAACGCGGCGCCTTTTTCGGCAACATCTGGCGACCACGTGCGCAACAAGCGGCGGATGTCTTTATGAATCAGCACGTCGCAATCCCGATGACCAATGATTGCGCTAGATGGGAACAACTATCCGCAAAGCTTATCTTTCGAGGGATCGAAATAGTTAGAGTGAAGGGAAGTAAAGTAAAGTAAAGTTTCCCCCGTATCAAGGTTTGTAGTACCTGCGGGAACCAATGGCTAAGCCCGATGGCGGGGATGAGGCTCTCTTCCTGGCGTGCCAACGTTTCTCCAGGCGTATTACTTTCGTAGACTCGTCTACTACCCATTGTACCTTCGCCGAAGCGTAGTAGGCTGGGTTGACCCGGGGCGGGATCGAACTTGTGACCCTTCGAGTGGTAGCCGCGCCTTAGACCGCTAGACCACCAACCCCTAGTAGAAAGTTAGAGTGAAGAGCGCTATTAATTAGAATTTTCAGCAAAGTGATGGGGCACCCCAAAGAGCCGATCATTTCTAGCTACATTATGCGACATTCTGAAAAAGCGGGTCACATGGGTAAACGGTGGAATAAAGCGAAAAACTGCAGTTTCAAACGCAATTTTCGCTTTTTCTAGGCCTTTGTGTTTCTGCGCAAAAGTTTGTGGTTTATTATTTCTGTGTTACGTGATATATATTCTTAGATAACATTTTTTAACACGTTTCCAATGAATTTCGCCAATTTTGAAAAAGAAATACAGTACCCTTCAGTGACTAAAGTATAAAAAATCGATTTTCGGGACGGGTCGAACCGATTTGAAAAATCGTCAGTCCGGCCCGTATTGGCCCGACCCGGTCCGGCCCGCTTCGGCCCGTCTACTCGGATCACCTAGTCAAGCTATCACCTACACGACCAAGGTTCGATCCCGGTCGGGGCATTTAATTTTTGCTAATTTACAATTAGTTCAGATATGTAATAGAAGTTTTATGAAAGAGTTTGGAAGATTTGAAAAATATTAAAGGGACAGTCAGGCGGGTTTTAGAACATTGGCTCAACTAGGAGAGAAAAATTCGCTGATCATGGAAATATATATGACTATGGGTCGAAAATTTACCGTTTTCGAGAAAATACGCTTCAAAGTCGTCAAAAACGGGTCTCCGTCTACAGATTTGTAGACGGGCAGTACGCCCTGCGTGTCCGGCTTTTACAACGCATGCTAATGAGCCAAATTTCATTCTAATTTGATAAGATAGCTCTGGAACAGAGGAGGGTGCGAGATAATTTAGCATTTTCGATTCGCATAAATTCCGACCGTATCCGATTAAAAAAGGATTGAAAACCCTCCTTACTGCCCCTTTAAGTAAGCTGAAATAAAGATTTTAAGAACCTATAATTTGACAAGTTTACAAATCGGCCCGTTCGCCCCGCGGGTCGGCCCTTTTTGTGAAAACTATTCGGCAAATAATGCAACGCGTACACGATTCAAATTTCGCGCGCGATCCATTTTTTTTTAAATTTGACAAAACTTAAAGCGCTCCTATCTCTTTTCATTGTGGTCCAAAATTAAAAATGGGGTACTTTTCTCAATCACAATTTTGCAGCAAAACAGCAAATTTTTCCTTCTAATTTCATCAAAATTCGATCGATTTTTGGTTTTTGAACTACCCATTCCTCACTGATTCATTGAGGTGGCGTAAGCTATACCCTAGTGCTTTTTTGACATGCTAAACTTCAACAGCAATTTTTTCAGACCAGCGAGTGTTCCCTTTTAAGACCACCGATGCGTAAATCTTGTTTTTAATCAAACGCTTTAAACATTTTACAGTAATTTTAAGTATATACATAGTAAACTCCTTTAAATGTAGTTCTGAGTGTTTTCTTTTGTATTTTATTTTAAAATACATCGTGTCCTCCCCCTGTCTAGCACTAAAAGTGATCTTTAGGACAACTTTATATAGTTCTTACTATCTCATCCAAAATAGTTCTTTGTATTTCTTTTAAGAGAAAATGTTAAATGATTTTTAGATTTCAATTTTAGCTCAGAAGACAATCTCTGCTACCTTCCCGAAGCCGTTTTTTTTCTATTTCCAGTTGATTGGCGCCGGTGGGAGACAGTTTCAATTAGACGGACAAACCGCCCCGCCGGGTAAACAATTTCGCCGTTTTTCTTGGCTTAAAAATGTAGTTTCATGTGCAGAATTGAAGTTTTTCTTACCTTTTCGCGAAAATAGCGACTATATTCTGTGTGAAACGAACATATGTATGTATGGCGTATGAAAATGTAGTTTCATGATCAAAACTTAAATTTCACTGGAATTCACTAGATTCTGTGTGAAACAAACAACATTTTTTTCGCAGCTTGAAGGATTTCAGGTATTATAAGAGCAGGACAACGTGATGAAACATAATGTTTCCCATGAAAATAATTATTTCCAAGCCTTGGAAAACAAACATGGCCTTTTTTCTTTGCAGACAGTGAAAAAATCCAAGCAACAGTTGTAATATCTTCTTTTCCTCTAGCTATCTCTCTCTCTCTCTCTCTCTCTCTAAGGGGCGAAACAGAGGAATTATTTTTATTTCACTTTTCCTTCACCTACTTTGATTATCTATAACAGGTTTCACCTTACTTTAACTTTTCTTCCTTTCTTATCTCTCTCTCTCTGTCACACGCACACGCACACGCACACGCACACGCACACGCACACGCACACGCACACGCACACGCACACGCACACGCACACGCACACGCACACGCACACGCACACGCACACGCACACGCACACGCACACGCACACGCACACGCACACGCACTCTTTTCGCTCAAACTTCCTCTACGCCTAAAATCATTAAAACTTCTTGGAAACCCCAATTTACTCTTTTTCACATCACATATCATTTTCTTTTCAATGCTACTGATTGCAAGGCAAGCTGAGGGAGTGATCGATTAAGCCTGTATTCGTTCTTTGTCATTCTTCTCTTAATCGCATGTCTCATTGAACTTTCAATTTTGATTTCAAATTAGTGGGGTAGAAACCAAAAGCGTAGACCGTCATTTACGTCAGAAGCTGAAATTGTATCCCCCGACTCAGCTCAATTGTCGGTTTGAGGGATCTAAAAATGTAACCGTGTTTTTCACTAAGAAACTAAAAGTTTGCCTCAGAATATATTTTGTAGATTTTGTTTCTCCGCAAGTTTTTTTGTTGTTGAGAATTACGTCAGACTTGTATTTTCTTTTTCTTACAATCTGTGGTGTTTCAACTAAAATCTGATTAGAAAAATTCATTGTGAGAAAGTTTTTCGCTATTGCCAAAAACAAACCGCCAAAGTTCCTTGTTGTGGGCGTTTCTTATTGTCTTTCTTTCCTTCTCTCTCTTACTCTCTGTCCCCCCCCTCTCTCTCTCTCTCTCTCTCTTTCTCTCTTTTTCTCTCTTTTTCTCTCTCTCTTCCTCTTTCTCTCCCCCTTTCTCTCTTTCTCTCACTCTCCCTCTTTCTCTCTCTTTCCCTCTCTCTCTCTCTCTCTCTCTCTCTCTCTCTCTCTCTCTTTCTCCCTCTCTCTCTCTCTTTCTCTCTTTTTCTCTCTCTCTCCCTCTTTCTCTCCCTCTTTCTCTCTTTCTCTCAATCTCTCTCTTTCCCCCTCTCTCTCTCTCTCTCTCTCTCTCTCTCTCTCTCTCTCTGTTTTCGTTCACCCAGTCAATGTTTTCACATTACACAGCTACAAACCTTATTTTCCCATTAATGTTGATTACAAATACCATTAATGAAACTGTTTAAAGAATAAGTGTAATGTTTTTTCACTGTCGGTACCCTATCAACAAGTAGATATTTCACAGTTCAAACTAGAGCTTATGGGCTGTGGTCATAGTTTTTACGGGCCGGGCCGGGCCGACGGCCGAAAAAAAATCCTCGGCCCCGCCCGGCTTTTTGCCAGCAAAAAC
The DNA here is from genome assembly GCA_964057215.1 of Oscheius myriophilus. Taxonomy (NCBI): domain Eukaryota; kingdom Metazoa; phylum Nematoda; class Chromadorea; order Rhabditida; family Rhabditidae; genus Oscheius; species Oscheius myriophilus. The sequence goes on along the minus strand of OZ059902.1, from coordinate 9,354,336 downwards.
CATTGGCTTTCAAAAAATATCCATGCCCTTTATGACCTTCTGTCTTCGTGGCGGGACCTTATACCCCAAATTCTTTTATCTCCCAAACTTATGTTCCCCCGTTGCATGCTGACTACAATATAATTTTCGCACAACAAAAACTGAGGGTTTCTTATGTTTTCTTGTCATTAAACAATGCAAAGGGATCCAGCTGTTTTAATATAGCCATTTGTGATCATTGTGCTCTCTTATTCCAATCAGGAAATTATTGCAATCCACCTACGCTTCTCATCGTGGGCGTCCGTTATTCCATGTTCACTCTAATGAAACGATGTTTATCAGAAAAATCCTTTCTTTTATTTGAAGCCTCCCCCACTACGTAAGGCTGTTTTTATGAAAATTCTAAAAACTGCTTCTGCATGTATGTTTTAAAGGTAGAGGCCCACTTAAAATGAAGAGGAGGAGCTGTCCATGTTAATCATAAAACTCTGCATTTCAGCATTGAAAATGACACTCTTTCGTTAACGTTACGTCATGGAGAGGTCAATTTTCATTTTCGCGAGCCTCTGCCTTTAAGCTTATAGCAAGCATGGCAACGGGCCAGCCTGGGCCGGCCCGCTCCGAAATTTTTTACGGCCCGGCCCGGCCCGACTCAACCGAAAATTTATGCCTTTTTTCAATGTAAAAATCAAAGAAAACAAAAAAAAAATTTTCGGGCCTTCCCGGGCCGGCCCGCTTCAAAATTTTTCTCGGCCCGGCCCCCAATTTTGCCATGCTTGGCTTATAGTTAAAGGGACCATCAGGGACCTTTTTTTATAATTAAATACAACGTCAGAATACAACAGTACGATTTTATCAGTTATTTTTCTTTTTGCCAGCAAAAACCATTTGCACGAGAGTGGAACCGAACCCGGGACCGTTTGGTTATCAGCTACCGTTCTGCGCCGCGTGGTCCTTATCCCCAGCGGCTTTCACCTTGAACAGCGGGCATATGGTTTGAAAAAACGTAAGCTGGAGCCCGTTGGAAAAAATTAATTTGATTTAAAATTACGGCTTTTTAGGGAAAAGGAGTTGAAAATGATAAGTAGATAATTGATCAACTAAATTAAATTTTTTAATTAAAATCTACTTTAAAAAAGACCCTGATGGTCCCTTTAAGTTTTTTAAGCCCTGGTAAAACACAGACTCTTTCCAACGGCGAGCCGTACCTTTTTTCTAGTTTCGCTGCAGGACCCACAACAGCCAAAACCCACCTAATGATTGTGACTTTGGCACATACTATAAAATGAAAGATCACTGCACTCACTAATCGTATGCAGGAAATTAGTAGCCAAAAATTATACACGTGACAATCAACCACCATGCTTCCTCTGTGATTTTCCGTGTGGTCAATCATTAATTTACTGATCGCTTCTGCGATCTACGCTCTTTCCTTGATATGTTGGTAACTCTTGTAATATTTGTTTGCCTCCAACGCTTGATCTTCTTAATAATAGAAAAAGGTAACCTTTTTCTTATTTTCCCGCCAAACAAAAAGATTTCGGACCCTCGATGGCGCAAAAATACCCTTCTGGTTTGGTTTTCGCCATTCTGCCGTCTCTCCATTTTTCACGCTCTCTCGCCTTAGTTAAAAGCAAACATGGCAAAATTTGGGGCCGGCCCGGGCCGGGCCGGGCCGAGAAAAATTTTGAAGCGGGCCGGCCCGAAAATTTTTTTTTCGTTTTCTTTGATTTTTACATTGAAAAAAAGCATAAATTTTCGGTTAAGTCGGGCCGGCCCGGGCCGGGCCGGGCCAGGTCGGGCCAAGTCGGGCCGGGCCGTGAAAAATTTTAAAGCGGGCCGGCCCGTTGCCATGCTTGGTCAAAAGAGACCGTAAAAAGTTAAGTGGCAACCCAAATTTTGAAGATTTTGAAAATTTGGGGTCCCATTTTTTACGGTACCCCTATTTTCGAATATTTTGACCGTCATTAGCATTGTAGAGTAATTTGAATGACAAAATGGCTTTTGGCGGAGGCCGCTCGCAAAGAAAATCTCGTTAAACAATTTTTTGTGTTTTAAAATAATAGGTTAACTAAATAATCAAATGTAATCGTGTAAACGAGAAACTTTGTTATTAATTTGTAGAGCGTTGTAATAACTACAAATGTGGTCAGACAGAAAAACATGTTTTTAGAAAGCTTAATCTGTTCTTTCTTTATGCCTCATTATTTGAGACAAGAACCAGAAATTACTTTTTTCAATGTTTTGTCCGTGTTGATGTACACTAAAAATTTTGGTTTAGTCATTTTCTTATTTAAAAATGTGTTCTAACCAAAAAACGCTTTTATCATCGCGCTCCTAGAACTAGGGACCACAGCTCTAATTTTTAAGATAATTTTTTTCAACATGATTTGCGGCCAAGGTTGTAGATCTGAGTCGTAGATGTAAAACTGTTTTTGAATTTTGAATTTTCGTTAACTCTAAAAAGAGAAATAGCGATTTTAAGTTTTCGAGGGGCGGGGCGAGCCGCAAAGTGCCGCATGGTTTTCGCAAGGCGCTAAACAGCGGACAGGCGAAATCGGCAAATGAGCAATATACGTTTTTAGAGACAGTTTTGTATTTTAACTTAGCAAAATATTGGAATAAATTTTTTAAAAAATGTAAAATTTATCGAATTTCGTAAAAGAAAGGGGTTCGAAAATTTTCTTCTCATGCGTTAGCAGCGGAGCACGGATACCGCGGCCGGATTTTAAAAATTGTAAAATTTATAAAACAGCCTTATGTTTATTTTTGTTACTTTTACATATTTTAATTTACTTTTTAATCAAAACCTGTTTTCAGAAATGGTCCGGCACGATCTGGTCCCCCTCGCCGTTTACTACAGCTTCTGTGCCACTATCGGAATAACGGGGAATTTTATAATGATTGTTGTTACTATCAAAAACAAGTATGTTTTTTTTTACAAAACAAAAGAAATAATTAATTAATTTTCCAGGAAACTTCACTACTCGTGCAGTATTTTGGTGGCTATCAGTTGTTTCTTTGATTCGGCTAATTTGTCCGGCCACGTTCCACTGATTTTGAATGCTTTCACAGAACGTAGGTGTTTTTTGTTGTTGAAATTGCTAATGCCTTCTTTACAATTTGCACAAATGAAAAACGCTGTGATTTGTATTCAACGTTGGGTTTGGAGGAAAGAGATTAGGAAACGACGGGACAAAAATGTAACGGCGGGGCGCCGCGAGTGATCAGGCGCCCTCGACATACACGGCACAGGCGCGCCGGTGATGAACATTATAAGAAAAAAGTGGAAACTGCTTTTGCAACTATTTACGAATAATTCAAGTTTTCATGCAAATTACTGTTCCTATACAACGAAACTTTAATTCTATCCGGTGTTTTTCGTATTTTCCAGACTAATAGACCTAAATTTGCTAGCAACCAAATCCCATCAAATTGACCATTTTGGAATTTTTCGAATGGAAAATCGATTTTTTTACCTAGCAGGGTACTGTAATGAAAAACATGGCGCATTTCAACTTGCCGAAGGATAATATTACAATCGTAACTCGTGAAATTTAAAAATCAAATTGCCTCAGAAAAATAGAGTCAGAAAAATCTTCAAAAAATCTAAAAACCGTAACTTTGGATTTTTCAGCGTTTACATTTGTAGAGCTGTAAACACTTCACCACTTTTACTGAAAACTTTCGAACGACCGACCAGAAAACGACCGGAGTCGACGTTGAAAACGATTTAAAGAGAACATTTTCGAATGATTTTTTTATTTTCTAACTAAAAAAACATTTTCAAACACAATTGTTCAATCTTTATAAAACATAATTTTTGTAAAGTACAAGTAACATTGATAGCTAAAAAGATTTTAGGAACAAGGTCCCGCAACGAATGGTTTAGGTCATTGATGGCGCCAACTGTAGGTCACCAGATAGAGTGTATAATTTTAGTGATACGCAGCGTTAAAATACTACTTTTCTTCGAAATTGCTAGAAAGCCAAATTATCCGTAGCCCACAAACGCCTAGAGTGAGCGTGATAGTGTGGGATATCGAGAGACGCCAGAGTGGCGCGCAATTCAAACTACAATTTTACCAAAACGGCTTTGCTGCTCACGAACCTCGTTTTAGTTACTCCAAAATACAAATTTTTATTTTAAGTTTTATATTTTACTTTGATTTATTGATTTATATATTTTTGATTTATTGATTTATATATTTTACCAAAATTATTCTATTTTAGAAGTTATGCCCCAAAGCACCTGTTTCTATTGGATGATTCTACCCCTCCTCGGTTTTTATGCAACAGTTCCTCTTGTTTTTACATTATCACTAGATCGCCTAATTGCAGTTCTAAAACCACTTCAGTGAGAAAAACGGACGAAGTAGATTAATTGATTTTCAGGTACAATTCCTACCAAACAAGAAAATTGCGTTTTTTGCCCTGTCTTTTATGGATTCCATTAGTCTTTTTGAGTGCTTCCTTTGTTACCGCTTTTGTGACAAAAACTAACGAGTGGGGATCATAATTCCAAATAAAATTATTTTTTAATTCAGGGTTATGCCTTGCAATGTAATTACGGCCGGGTTTTACGGAGTTTTCGTCGATAGTAAGGTTGCTTTTGTTCTTTTTCCTTTGACTGGAGCTATATATCTTTTTATACTCTTTTACTTCAAGAAAAATGGAGCTGGTGAGTGTGTGAGTGTGTGAGTGTGTGAGTGTGTGAGTGTGTGAGTGTGTGAGTGTGTGAGTGTGTGAGTGTGTGAGTGTGTGAGTGTGTGAGTGTGTGAGTGTGTGAGTGTGTGAGTGTGTGAGTGTGTGAGTGTGTGAGTGTGTGAGTGTGTGAGTGTGTGAGTGTGTGAGTGTGTGAGTGTGTAAGTGTGTAAGTGTGTGAGTGTGTGAGTGAGTGAGTGAGTGAGTGAGTGAGTGTGTGAGTGAGTGAGTGAGTGAGTGAGTGAGTGAGTGAGTGAGTGAGTGAGTGAGTGAGTGAGTGAGTGTGTGAGTGTGTGAGTGTGTGAGTGAGTGAGTGAGTGAGTGAGTGAGTGAGTGTGTGAGTGAGTGAGTGTGTGAGTGTGTGAGTGTGTGAGTGTGTGAGTGTGTGAGTGTGTGAGTGTGTGAGTGTGTGAGTGTGTGAGTGTGTGAGTGTGTGAGTGTGTGAGTGTGTGAGTGTGTGAGTGTGTGAGTGTGTGAGTGTGTGAGTGTGTGAGTGTGTGAGTGTGTGAGTGTGTGAGTGTGTGAGTGTGTGAGTGTGTGAGTGTGTGAGTGTGTGAGTGTGTGAGTGTGTGAGTGTGTGAGTGTGTGAGTGTGTGAGTGTGTGAGTGTGTGAGTGTGTGAGTGAGTGAGTGAGTGAGTGAGTGAGTGAGTGAGTGAGTGAGTGAGTGAGTGAGTGAGTGAGTGAGTGAGTGAGTGAGTGAGTGAGTGAGTGAGTGAGTGAGTGAGTGAGTGAGTGAGTGAGTGAGTGAGTGAGTGAGTGAGTGAGTGAGTGAGTGAGTGAGTGAGTGAGTGAGTGTGTGAGTGTGTGAGTGTGTGAGTGTGTGAGTGTGTGAGTGTGTGAGTGTGTGAGTGTGTGAGTGTGTGAGTGTGTGAGTGAGAGGCGAGTGCATTACTGAATCTCATAATTTTCAGATTCACTTTTCAAAATGTTCTTCAAACCTATTAGTGCCCAAATTGTAATTCTAATCCTCTCTTGGTTATTTTCCAACGCCCTGGCAAACTTGGCATTTTTCGTACCCTTCAGTGCCCACACACAAGATATGTTGCTAGTCTACTCCGGGGTCACGATAAATGCAGCCATGGCGAGCCATTGTTTCGTATTCTATACATTTAGGTAAATTTAAACTAATTAGACTTTAATTGGGTAACTATGAAAATTGCAGTCGTCATTATCGAGCAGCAATTCTTTCTCTGTTTGGCAAAAGAAGGGGAAATGTGTCTCCAATTGAGAAAACTTCACATTTGGGTGTGACGTCACATGGGCCGCAGATTAAGACAACTTCCCTATGAATGCATAATAAATGAATTAAATATTCTCTGTCTCTCTGTCTCTCTGTCTCTCTGTCTCTCTGTCTCTCTATAATTCATATTTTTAACAAAGTAATTTATTATTTGTCTAACAAACTACTTCAAGGGCAGCCAACGTCTCGACAATTAATTTCACAGCCTTTTCGAAGCAGCGGCACTTGCTTCCATTTCTCTGACACTCCAGTTCAAGGAACAACTTCTTCAAGGAGTTGACGTCCGCCTGTCCGGCCAAAATTTTCGCTTTCACAGCAGCCAAAACCAACAAGTCCGCCTGAAAAGACTTATTTCGATTGGGGAAAATATTATTTTATCCTAAATGCAACTATTCTATTTGTAAAACCAACCATGCTAAGCTTCTTCGGCGATTCTTGTATCTTCTGCAGATTCACAGATGTTTTCGATGGGTTGGTCTTCTTACGCGCCATGACTTCGGACTTCTCGAAATTCACTGAAAATAAGAAATCATTGTGGGTAGGTCAGCATAATTTACTGAGAAAACGAAACAATCGGGTCAATTGAGCACAGTTAAGAAAACAACTTTTAAAAACTACTTCAACGTTCAAACGAATATTCTTGGATAGTTGCTGACTGGAAAGGGAGATGACACCGCTAATCGGCGGAGAAACCATCGTAAATTTGAATTTTGGCGCTTGTTTGACTGAAAGACGCTCGCGGGCACTTTATATCATAATAGAGGTCAAGTGGCGCATTGGAAAAGGCATCAATGACATTTGCTAATGGCTTCATTGAGCAAATGAAATGGAGAGACAAAGAGACATATACCGAGCGAGAGATATTCGAAAAGAAACTGAGAACGAGAGAGAGAGAGAGACAGAGAGACAGAGAGACAGAAAGACAGAGAGGCAGAGAGGCAGAGAGACAGAGAGACAGAGAGGCAGAGAGGCAGAGAGGCAGAGAGACAGAGAGACAGAGAGACAGAGAGACAGAGAGACAGAGAGACAGAGAGACAGAGAGACAGAGAGACAGAGAGACAGAGAGACAGAGAGACAGAGAGACAGAGAGACAGAGAGACAGAGAGACAGAGAGAGACAGACAGAGATAGAGATAGAGAGAAAGAGAGAGAGAGAAAGACGGAGAGACAGAGAGATAAAGGGACAGAGAGACAGAAACAAAAGGCCGTTTCCAGCTAGCGTCTGTTCCCGATCTGAAGTGCCCGCGAGCCGCGAGCCCGCGAAAATTCAAATTTAAGGCCGTTTCGCGCCTCTTCTTGCCGTCGTTTTCACTCTCATCGTATGATCATTATCCATGTTGAATTTTTACCCTAATTTGAAAGTTCCATAGATTCAATGATTTTTATGCATTTCAGCTTGTTTCTGGCCACGCAAAAATGTCGTCCGGGCGCAATTCCACTTTTCCGACAACCAGCAACATGGTAAGCTTGAAATCTGGAGAGAGAGAGAGAGAGAGAAACAGACAGACAGAGAGCAAGTCAAAGAAAAAGATACATATACAGAGAGATTGAGAAAACGTCTTTTTCGTTTTTTTAAAAAGTCGTTTTGCGCATCAAAATGTTTCTTTTCAGGCCCCTCCCACAAATCTTCTGTCCGTAGCGCACTTGCAGTTCAAAATCGCCCAGCTCGAGATGGAAAATGCCGATTTGAGGAGGAAAAACCGTCGTTACCTCCGTCTGTTGGGAGAGAATGTGAGGCTCATGGAGGAGACAGTTCGGGTAATTGACCACACCCTGGATTCCACGAGCAACTAAGGCAAAAATCGGTGTTAAATGGTTATTTCGAATAAAAAATCTGTTGTTTTCCTTTTTTTTTTAAGAAATGGGGGAACGTTTTGGGGGGGGGGAGACGCTGTTTTATAGTCTGTGTCCAAATAACAACTGCCCCTTTGGCACCTTGAAGGATTATAGGTATCTGGTCCCGCCGCGATTCGAGTAGATCAGAAATGGCGCCAAATGCGGACGCGTGAGGGAGTGCGCTTTCTTAGGAGAGCGCAGAGAAACCAGGCAAAATAGTGTCTGAGCAATGTTTCTTTTTGAACGATTGTTGTTCGGACACAGACTATAGGCGCTCAACTCTGCGCTCTCTTAATAATGTGTACCCTTTATCACCAAAAACTTTGCGTCGTTTAAAGGTGTTTGTCGTTCGTTGCAAGACCCAGTCTGACTGAATAGGACATCTTGAGACTTTTGGCTCATTATCGATTTTTGGTCCCGGGTTACGGTAGATTATCTCGGGTTACTGTAACTTGGACCCACCATGATCAAACATCAAAGTTAGTGCACTTAATTGATAGAATTTTTTACGCTCACCAACAAAGGAATTGAATAAAAACTGTCATCAATTGAAAAAAAAAGTTTCAAAAGCCCGAAAAATCGTTTTTTAACATTTTAAATATTTGGGTTCTACTGGAAAATTTATAATTGACGGGGCGGAAAGATATAATTTTATTCAAAAATTTCACATTTTGGGCGTCGAACAAAATAGTATTCGGCAGATTTGACTTCACGCATCTTAGTGAAAATCGACGTTAAAACGGCAGTTTTCCATTTTTCGTAGGTAAAAAAAATTCTGCCGTTTTTGGTCAATCCCATTGTTGGTCGGCGAAAAAAAATGCTATCGAATGAGTGCACTAACATAAAAGTTTGGTTTTGGTATACCCGAGTTACCGTAACCCATGACAACATACAGTAACCCGGAACGAAAAATCAATAATGACTTTTAAGTGCCGTACTTAGTCCAATTAATGACTTTTGACAAGGTTTGGGCAAACTCCAAGACGAGTCACGGTCTATGTCCATTTCGTTCCTTTCTGTTTGACATTTCAATTTGTCATGGGCCACATTTTTACCAAAAGTGAAAATTTCGCTGATCAAATCGATTGAAATTTTGATTTAGAAAAAGTCGATTTTCGTCGTGATGGTTTCCGAGTTTTTCAGACTTCGACCTTTCAAAAGATGCAGAAAATTGTGGCGCATCTTTTCAATAAAGTGACATTTTGCAGCCTTTATATGACAAAGCTCGTAAAATGCGGAAAACTGCATTTTCGGACGCAAAATATTTTTTTGACGATCTTTGGGTCCTGTGCGGAACAACACAAACTTATCGCTGTTTAAAAACACAGATTTGGTGTATCCATGTCTAAAGCTACTGGAAAATCCCCCATTTCCAATAATTTTGATAAATTTTACAAAATTACAGTAATCTACCGTAATCGGGGTAAAAAAATCTTTTTTTTTTGTTGGTCGCGATATTTTCGACAAAACTTCAGGCGCTTCTAATTTGGATAATTTTGATCCAAAAAGAGAAAATGGGATACTTTTCTGAACTAGGAGAATCAGCTCTACTCATTCATTGCAAGTCCAGAAAAACTTTTTTTACGTGGTTTTTCCCCTTTAATGTCTAAAATGAAACTTACTTTTTTCAAGTGGGCTCGGTAATTCCAGAGAGGGGTGGGTTCCGTCTTCAGTTCCACGGCCGATTCTTCGCTCTTGTTGGTCTTCTGGGAGGCCTTAAAACATTGATTCAGTTAATTTCCTTATTAGCTAATTGCTAATTGCCTTATTAAAAGTATTCATTTAAAAACTCACTTTTCTGCGCCCCCTTCCTCCCCTCTTTCCCCTCCTCGGCCACTTCTCCTCAGCAACAGAGGCATTGCTGAGAACAGCTGCTTCTTCTTTTTTGATCTCAGTTTCTTTCGTGGTTACGGTAACCGTAACCACAGCCTTCGTCATTTTTTCATACTTCTCCGAAGTCTTGATCTCCAGCGGTTCTTCGACAGGGCAGTTCGCCTAAAATTTGAAAATTAGGGAAAATTGGGTAGAGAAGGAATTTTCTTAAGATGCTTGAAAGAACCATTCGTTTTACAATGTTGACGTGATAATGTTTCGTTTTGTAATCTTTTTCTATAACTCGTTTAAAATTGTAAAAGTCAAAATTATAAAAATCAAATTAAAAATTAGGGGGTAACTAATATTACGATCGGTGGACATTTCTTCCTGGCAAAAACCTATATTTTTCAAAAAGTTTACCAATTTTGCAAAAGAAGGCCTGGTAGCGATGATTTTGACCATAATTGCAAAAACTTTATGCAAAAAATATCTATCGATTGTTTTTTTATGTCCCAAAAGTTGAGTTTGAAACGAGATGTGACAATAAGACCTTATCCCTTAAGGATTCAAACTGCACAATAAATTGAGAGCAACTAATTTTCACAATTTTCCCAAATCTATATTCCCGGGATGTCCCCATTTTCAAATAACTCGAAAATTTTGATTATTGCGTCTTAACAAGACTTGTTTGCTCACTTAGCTAAAAAAAATCCTTAAGGTCTCTAAGGTCTAAAAAAACTCCTTAAGGTCTAACTGTGTAAACCTTCACAACTAATCTACTTCGTTATGGTAACTTACGTAAAATTGTTTAGCACTTTTTTGGTATATTTTGGTAGTTCTTAAATTTTGAAATGGCAATTGTGGAATTCTTAAAGAAAAATGACATTTAAAGTTCTCTATGTGGATAGAAAGTGAAACAAGGAATTTAAATGGCCAAAAAAAATTTACAAGAAATGTTTCTACTGGGTGTAAATTATTGTTCAAAAAAATCTTACCTTTCAGTTCCAGCGACTGTATCCTCTCCTGTTCTTCTTCTGGGTGACGGCGGTCTCCATTTTGTGTTTTTTGAAGAATTCTGACGTCTGGCTAACTTCTGAATAAGGAAATAACTCAGAGGCCCTTATTTGTACCCACATCCGCTTCGCTTTTTTGTGCAAGCGAAGCGCAGAAACATCTGCCGTCACAGGTCGAACGCCATCTGAAAGCGGCTTGGCGGGTTTTCAATTATCGATTGGAAAATCTTATTGTTACCATTATCTAATTACTTTTTAAATTCTCCCACATACCTTCCGCTTTGCGTGTTTTTTTCTGAGATAAGGTTTGTTTTCATGGAGAAAATAGTCAAAACGTCTGGGAAAAAAATGCAAAATACCGAACATTAAAGGGACAGTCAGACGGTTTTCACAACATTGGCTCAATTAGGAGAGACAAATTCGCTGATCATGAAAATATATATGACTATGGGTCGAAAATTTACCGTTTTCGAGAAATTACGCTTCAAACTCATCAAAAACGGGTCTCCGTCTACAGATTTGTAGACGGGCAGTACGCCCTGCGTGTCCGTCTTTTACAAGGCATGCTAATAACCCAAATTTCATTCTAATTGGCTGAGAGAGCGCTGGAAATGAGGAGGGTGCAAGACAATTGAGAATATTTATTTCGCATAATTTCCGCCGTAGCCGATCGAAAATGAAATGAAAAGCCCCTTTACTGCCCCTATAAGAAAAATAACTACAATCCCATTCTCAAATTTTATTACCGCAAGAGTTGATCCGAAAATCAATGTTTGAGTACTCGTAACTAAATTTTCTCTACCAAATAGAAAACCAAACCGGCGTCATTTTTCTAGAGGTTTCAAGCTTTTTTCACTTTTGTAGAAGATTTCAGTAAGTTTACGGTGTTCTTAAATATATCAACTTGCAAACAGATCCAGCAGTGAAGTCAGAATTTCATTAGAAATGACACAGAGAGAGCAGTTCCCCTAAAACACGCATACATTTTCCAATACAAATTTTCCAGGCCTTGAGAGAGGCCCCATTGGAAAGCCCTTGAAAAGTAGTCTTGAAACGTGTTTTCTCTTTCTCGGAAACATTTTCTAAATGAATTTTTTAAAATTTGGTTTGTCTTCAAGCCACTACCCATTTTTTCTTTATTCTTTTCCTGTGTACCACTTAAATCTGTTCTGCCGATTTTTCTTGGAAAATGGCAGCAAGAACGCCCAATTGCAACCGGCAAGTTCCCAAATTCTCAGAATGTTGAATTTTTCATTCACAAAAACTCAATAATTTTTTTAGTTCCGTTTATGTATCCTTCAAATAAATAAGAATGTACATTTTAAAAACAATTTTCGGACTTCCGCCAACACAAATTTATTAAAACCCCGTGCCTTAAAGGGACCGTCAGGGACCTTTTCACATCCCTTTTCACTTTTCAATTTTCATTGGGTACGGTCGAAAATTATACTAATTATATATGCTAAATTGTCTGGAAAACTCCTCATTTTCCGAGTAATCTCGTCCTAATAGAATAAAAACTTCGAAATTAGACTAGCTTGTAAACATCGTGCATGCAGGCGTTGCGGCAATCCGCAAAGTCAAAAAGAAGCAAAGAAAGAAGCAATAAGAATCAAAAGCAAATCAATCTGCAGACGGTCGGCCGATTTTGGGCTTTGAATTTATGAGAAGTTATCAAATTGTTGACCTCATTTTGTAGCTTATTTTTTTCATATTCTGATTTGTTTTGATAAAGTTGTGGTACCATAGCTAATAAGCCGCTGAAAAGATACTATAATGCACAACTTTTTACAGTTTTTTTTCTTGAAACAATAACTTTATTTGCCAAAAATCATCTACGCCTGCATGCACTCGACGACTTTAACCACCCTCTCCATTTGATACGTCCAATTGCCATTAACACAATCCAGCTCAGCTTTCACCAACTGAAATTTCATTTTCAACTGAAATTTTGTTTTTTTTTACTCCGGGTCTCTCCTCCCTGGGCCCTCCTTCTTTGTAATTCCATTCCATGAAAACAGCTGATTTTCCAGGATCCGCAATGCAAATCAATGTCAGTCTGGAGCACCATGTGTAGCGATTGATGGGTTGAAAGCTAAACATATCGATTGAAAATCAAAATATAAAAAAATACGCAAGATGAACATCAATGTCTTCTGGTTTATCCATAAGGACCTTCATGTCATTGGGGTAGCAGTTATGACAAGGTGCTGAAAATTCGATTTCAAAGTTTGAAAATGGCTTACGGATAGGAATTCCGCCGTTTTCTTCAGCTATTAAGGAAGTGGGATGTGAAAACCCAACTTGAGCACAGAGAAAGACGAGAAATACAAAAATAAGGATCATAATTTCTGAAAAATGCATATTACAATGGGTTTCTAAAACATTGCAGATAAAGTTACATGAACGTGCTAAACTTGGGCTTAAAACCGCTTGGGCCCCAATTCGGTCCGAACCGACACGGGCCGGGCCGGGCCGAGAAAAGTGTCGGCCCGGCCAGTTTCGATCCGGTTTGCAAACTTGTTAAGACGCGATGTCTGAGAGACTCAAAATACGTTTGGTCATAAAAATTCAGAATGGTCTGATCGAGCTCAAATTGTGTATAGAAGCGTAGTAGGACAATTAAATATGAAAAATGATCATGAAAATCGATTATCGATTTTTGGGTCGGGGTACTGTAACACCCCTCAGACTTGAGAAAATCTGAGCTTTCAGGTATGAAATCGGTAGCACATTTTACGCTGACAAAGATAGTAATAAATCTCAAAACCGATTTCCTATGAAGAAAAAAGTTAGAAGCCAAAACGTGTTTTTAAAGTCACTTAAATCAGCTTTTTTTCCTTTGAATCAAAAAAGATATTTCTAGTGTTCTGATATGTTGTTAAGCTATGTTTTTGCTACAAAATATGTTTTTTCCAGAATTTTTGCCCTCCGGAACGATATCTAAAAAACGCAAAGAAGCATGCTATTTAAAAAATCGTTATTTCAGCTTACATAAAAAAATGTAACCTTACAAACTCTTTCATAAAACTTAAACTACATAATTGAACTAATTCTAAGTTAGCCAAAATTAAGTGCCCCGGCCGGGATCGAACCTTGGTCGTGTGGCTGACAGTTTGACTAGGTGTTCCGAGTAGACGGGCCGAAGCAGGCCGGGCCGAATTGTTTTTCAAGTCGGCCCGGGCCGGCCCGTGAGAACTAAGCTCTGGTGGGTATGACAACCCGCCCCAGCCCAACTCGTCGGCGCCTGCCCAAGATGGCCCCTTTATGTCAAAAGTCGCTGAAACTGCAATTTTTGCTCATAATTGCAATTCAGATTGAAAACTCGATTTTACCCCGGTCAAAAATCGATATTGGGGTGGAGTTTTTAAAAGGACCTTTGTGTATTGGTGCTACAAAAGCGTGTCATAAAGCGATGTTCGTATTTTTAGAGTTAAAGGGACCGTCAGGGGCCTTTTGCAAGTTTATTCTATTTGATTATTCATAATTTTTTATTTCAGGATTCCATACCAATTTTTTATGCACGTATCCGATAAAAAAGTATTTTAACGATGAAGTAAAAAATTTTGTTCCAACGGCTTTCAGCCAACGGCCATGCGCAGAGGCGACGTCGCGGTGTTTACAGAAAAGTGTGCGCAAATCGGCAAGCTGGCACTTTGCCAAAATTTTCTTTGCGGAATTTCAAGCCCGGTTTTGATATTTACTCTAAATTGTGTATTTTAATCGTTTTTCGGTTTTTACACTATTTAAAATAAACACACGATAAATAGCTGCCGTAAAATATATGAAAATGCATAAAAATATAGCTGGTAGCCGAGTGGGCTGTGGAAAAAGGCTCTCGGCGGCGTTTCTCGTTCTGTCTGCGTCTCTCAGCGAGAGGTTTGATTCTCGCAGCCAAATCAATTCAACAAATCCCAAAGGAGTAGTCGCGGGCAATCGTAATCGCAGGTAATCAAGGTAAAAGTAAAAGTAAGGTAAAAGGTAAAGTAAATCGTAACCGCGTTGGTTTTTATTACCGTGGGGGTACTGTAGCATAAAAAGGCCCCTAACAATCCCTTTAAGTCGGAAATGAAATGATACTCAGCCAATACAATAAGCCAAATAAGCGAAGTTTGGTGACGTTGGTGGAAATTTTAATCGATGGTTCAAGATAATTGGGAAACCCTGGCGTAAATTGTTGATTTTGGCTCTGGATCCACAGAAACCAGTTTTTCAAAATTTGTATGAAACGGTGAAGCAAACTGATACAATTTTGTGGAAAAGAATGCGACAATCACTGGAATGCAGGGAATGTAAGTCTGAATAGCCACATTTTGAAAGTATTTTCCGGGACGTCTAGGAAAAAAACTTAACAAGAAAAAAACGTAGGCAAAAAGATAACAAATATATACAAATTCGAATAAAATGGCTAGAGTTGTAGACAATATAAGTATGTTATGTTTGATTTGTTGGTTCTCTATGAATAAGCATCAGGGCGAATAAAAAATCAGTTAGTGATATTCATTTCTGGGGAAAATAATACAAAACGCAGATGACAGATTATCCCCCACTATCATAAGTTTCGGTGAATGTTACTTAGATATTAAAGGGACCGTCAGGGGCCTTTTGCAAGTTTATTTTATTTGATTATTCATAATATATTATTTCAGGATTCCATAACCATTTTTTATGCACGTATCCGATAAAAAAGTATTTTAATAATGAATAAATGAAACATTTTGTTCCAACGGTCATACGCAGAGGCGACGTCGCGGTGTTTACAGAAAAGTGTGCGCAAATCGGCAAGCTGGCACTTTGCCAAAATTTTCTTTGCGGAATTTCAAGCCCGGTTTTAATATTTACTCTAAATTGTGTATTTTAATCGTTTTTCGGTTTTTACACTATTTAAAATAAACACGCGCTAAATAGCTGCCGTAAAATATATGAAAATGCATAAAAATATAGCTGGTAGCCGAGTGGGCTGTGGAAAAAGGCTCTCGGCGGCGTTTCTCGTTCTGTCTGCGTCTCTCAGCGAGAGGTTTGATCCTCGCAGCCAAATCAATTCAGCAAATCCCAAAGAAGTAGTCGCGGGCAATCGTAATCGCAGGTAGTGCCGTGTTTGTTTTTATTACCGTGGGGGTACTGTAGCATAAAAAGGCCCCTGACAATCCCTTTAAGCATAAAAACTGGGCAAAACGCTGTTTTTGACAGGGTTTTTGACGAATTTTAACTAATGTTTACGGGCATTAATGAAAAACTAGGTTAAATTCAATAATATTTATTTTTTCCTTCTCTTTCAATATACAAACACTTGATGAAATACAATTACACAAAAACTGGAGCACCATATCCATTATGATAATCTTTCGGGACCCAGTAGATTGCATCTTGTCTTTGAAAGCCATTGGGTTCTTCTGGAGAGCTTCCAGATTTACTGGAAGGCGGGCTGTTTGAGAGACGAGGCTTTTTCTCAGCGTTTAGCTTCTTCTGAAAAAAAGATAACATTTAGAATTAAGGCACGCACGCATGAACACACGCACACGCACACGCACACGCACACGCACACGCACACGCACACGCACACGCACACGCACACGCACACGCTCACACACTCACACACTCACACACTCACACACTCACACACTCACACACTCACACACTCACACACTCACACACTCACACACTCACACACTCACACACTCACACACTCACACACTCACACACTCACACACTCACACACTCACACACTCACACACTCACACACTCACACACTTACCACTGCATGTTTGTTCAAAGAATTATCCACACTCTTATTCTTCTCTTTAAAGTCGTCTAGCAACTTTACGAGCTGTTCGAATTTCATCTTTTCGGCTATTTCTTTGGGCGTGCGGGTGGTGTCTCCCTGGTGAAGGTCAGCCCCCTTTTCCAAAAGATATTGGGCCACGGTGTAATGGTTATAGCTGCAGGCCATGCAAAGAGGGGTGTCTTCCTGAAGGTAGGGTTTGAAAATGGTATGGTCAGTTTAGTTACCTGATGGTTTTTGATGTCTAGGATAGAGGGGAGGCCTTGGGTTTCAGCTGTTTCCACGAGAAGCTTGACAAATTCGAGGTTGCCGTGCTTGGCAGCGTAGTGGAGGGCGGTCTCTCCGGTGAAGTTGACGTTGCACTATAAAAAGAGTGTTAGAGAGAAAGAGGGAGAGAGAGAAAGTGAGAGATGATGAGACCAACCTGTTCACCCTGATCGTCAATCTTAGCACCCGCTGCGATGAGGTCTCTGCCCATCTCCACTCCGTACATCTCTCCTCCACACATCATCAGAGGCGTCATAGAGTTATGATCCAAGGCATCAATTGCTGGGCGCCCATCTACTTCAACAGAAGTCATCTGAGGAAACCCGAGAAGAGTCTTCAACATGTAAATGTCCGAGTTCAAAACAGCATGGTGAAGGGCAGAGAAATTGTGCCGTCGGTTGCCATCAGATCCAAGACTGAGGAGACGATGGGCCAGATGCTTTCTTCCGCTTCGGACTGCCCACATGAAAGCGGTTTCTCCAGCTGAAACAGAGAAGTTGAGTGTGTGAGTGTGTGAGTGTGTGAGTGTGTGAGTGTGTGAGTGTGTGAGTGTGTGAGTGTGTGAGTGTGTGAGTGTGTGAGTGTGTGAGTGTGTGAGTGTGTGAGTGTGTGAGTGTGTGAGTGTGTGAGTGTGTGAGTGTGTGAGTGTGTGAGTGTGTGAGTGTGTGAGTGTGTGAGTGTGTGAGTGTGTGAGTGTGTGAGTGTGTGAGTGTGTGAGTGTGTGAGTGTGTAAGTGTGTGAGTGTGTGAGTGTGTGAGTGTGTGAGTGTGTGAGTGTGTGAGTGTGTGAGTGTGTGAGTGTGTGAGTGTGTGAGTGTGTGAGTGTGTGTGTTCGCGTAGAAACTCACAATGATCTACCGCATCGATGTCGATCTGGTTCTCTTTGACCAACTTCTCCGCCATGTTCGCTAGGTAGACGTCGTTTTCCTTTGTAGAAGGAAGTTCGCTACGAGCCAAATCATGAAGGTTCGTTATAACAGCAACAACAGCGGAGTTATAGTTCTACAAACAAAACTGGTTTTTGATCTCCCGATACACTCACGGTCTGGCTGGCGGATTTCACTGAAGGAGGCATCCATTTGGGAGGGGAGCGGTTATCGAAAGAGTCCTAAACGACCGGTGTTAAACGTCTCTATCTCTCTCCCCCCCCCCCCCCCCTCTCTCTCTCTCTCTATTTCAAATTCAAATTACCTGCATCCCGTATTCCCCATCGATCAATTGTTCAAGGCTGTTGTTCATCGCCGGCTTTTGGAACCTGCTGGAGAGAGCCACTGAAACGAAAAATTAGATTCATAAATCGGCTTCACTCACTTTTCTTCTCCGGAGGAGGCATCCAACAAGCAGCTGTGACTATCTTCCTCTTTCTGGAAGTTACGTGGTGCGTGATGTGGTAAGTCACTCCGGCAATCAGAAGAACGGCTATCACAACACCAGCGAAGGCGAATGCCAAAAAGAGGGGGAAGGGACCAGGACGAGTAACTCCGCCGTTAACGGATCTGATCTTCAGTTGATCCAAAATCTAGAAATGTAAGATAGACAGATTATTAGAAGTAAAAAACCGTAGGATTGTTGAGAAGATCCAAAACGTCATCCAAAGTTTGACAGTTTTCGCATACCTTTGCGAAAAGAGTGAAATTGAGGGTGATGAGGCAGGGTTCGTGATTGAGGTGCTGTTCGGAGCCCTAAATGAGTATGAATGGAACGATTCTAACTTTCACTCACTCACTCACTCACTCACTCACTCACTCACTCACTCACTCACTCACTCACTCACTCACTCACTCACTTACTCACTCACTCACTCACTCACTCACTCACTCACTCACTTACTCACTCACTCACTCACTCACTCACTCACTCACTTACTCACTCACTCACTTACTCACTCACTCACTCACTCACTCACTTACTCACTCACTCACTCACTCACTCACTCACTCACTCACTCACTCACTCACTCACTCACTCACTCACTCACTCACTCACTCACTCACTCACTCACTCACTCACTCACTCACTCACTCAGATTTTCTCTCTCTGTGTCTCTCTCCCCCCTCTCTCTCTCTCTCTCTCTTTTCAAAACTCACCAGACATGAATATCCAATCTCCTTAAACTGCTCAGGGGTGATTTTCAGCTTAACCTCAGTCGAAAGAGCTTTCCTAAACGGAATCTCCTTTCTCACACCCCATTCGTGAACATGAATGGGAAGCTCCTCTTGAACAAAGTTCGGAGTGAGAACCTCTTCGTTTAGAATATCTGAAAATTTGATTTAAATTGGTAATCTTGAGTCAACGTACGCGAAAATTCCACACTTCCAGACATGTCGATCGTGAGAGCGACCATTCTCTCCTCCTGAAAAGAGGGGTTTCAAAAAACTTTAAAAGGGAGTTTTACCATTTCAATATCCAGACAATCATCCATTTCGAAGTTGTTTTCCAAATCACGGCAGATCATTTCGCAGATTCCATTATTGTTACTTTGGTTGCAGTTTCGGCGGAAAATGAAGGCGTCCTGGGGAAGGACTGCTGAGAGGGTTAGTGGAACCCATAAGAGAAGAAGTAGGAGCATCTGGAAATATAGAGGTTTGAGGAGAGAAAGAGAGAGAGAGAGAGAGAGAGAGAGAGAGAGAGAGAGAGACAGTGATACAGAGAGGCAGAGAGACATAGAGACAGAGAGACAGAGAGAGAGAGAGTGGGATTTGTGAGGAAAGACTCCAAATTAGGCACCTCCAAGCAGCGAGTGAACAGATGACACTGCCGTATACGCACCGCGCAAATGTTGTAAAAAGTTATTTACAATCCGAAAACTGCTGGGAACGCAGCCGGTGGCACTAACTATAAGGGACCGGGCCTTAAAACACCAAAAATACAATTTATCGATACAACAACGTGTCTCTTTGTAAGTGTTGTAGCGAAAATTCACAGAAATAATCATTCTTGTTCTCCTTGGTCACGTAAAAAAGCCATTTTACTTTTAAAATACAGTAGGTAATGCAGAAAATTTCTTTTAACTCGTATTTTTTATTTTCGCCCAAGGGTGCCATTGTTTTGCTGTTGATTTTAGAAATTTGGGTCTGTGTAATTCACAAGTGCATAGATAGACCTGCAACACGTCTAAAACTTTGAAAGGGGCTGTTTTTCAAACGGACCGGCCGAGTTAACTAGATAATCGGATAAAAAACTTCTGTTAGCACAGAATTTGTCAATTTTCTGAGAGAAACTTGAAATTTTGAATTTTTGAAAAATCAAAATCAAATTTCAAACTAAAAATTGGTTAAAGTCAAAAACCGACGTGATTGTGCATAATTTTCGGAAAAAAAATATAAACGCGCCGAGGGGGATCGAACATGCGACCTTTTCTACAGCAATCCGCTTGCTCACACCACTGAGCTAGCGGCGCGCCTTCAGCGGCTACTGTAATTTTTGCAAAAATGGTAGTGAAAAATAGAAAAAAAACTGTTTTTTTTTAATGTAAAGTAGAAGTATAGTTATAGTGCAAAGTTTAAATTTTCAAACAGCTATGTTTAGTAAATGTTAGAAATTTGCCATTTTTGAAAAGTCAAGAACGAATTTTCAATAAAACGAAATTAGTTACATTAAAATTAGTTTCACTGGTTTTCATTTAATAAAATTGAACGGCTGAGGATCGAACCCGTGCCCTTTTCTACAGTAATCCGCTGATTTCACCACTGCGCTATCGGCGCGCCTTCAACGGGTAGAGAAATACTTGCAAATAGGGTTTAAAAAATGTGAATAAAACTGTAATTTTCGTGTAAACTCAAAGGAATATTCCAGTACAAAGTCGAATTTTTCGAATAATGGCCGGTAGTGTTGGGTGAAAGTTTGGAAACTGGAAAAAAGGAAAAAATTGAAATTTGAAAATTGTTGAAAGTTGAATTTAAGAAAATAAAACCCTTAGATGACAGGTGGTCACAGCAGGTGGTCGACTGAACTCAGCTCAACCCGACTGACAAGGGGCGGAGCACGCGCGTGAGGGGGGCCGCCGGTTACGGTCGACCGTGTTTATTGGCTCGGGAACATGGCTGAATTGGGTAACTGACAGAGGATGGGACACGCTGGGTATGTGGCCGCGGGAAAGGAAAAAAGGATTGTCTTTTGGGGGTAGGAACAAGGTGTTAGGTGGGAGAAATGGGCCTGGAGCTATCCGAGAGGGTCGAGTTGCCTAGAAGGAGATTTTACAGACAAAAACTTAGACAGAGAAACAGAGAGAGAGAGAGAGAGAGAGAGAGAGAGACAGAGAGACAGAGAGATAGAGACAGAGAGACAGAGAGACAGAGAGACAGAGAGACAGAGAGACAGAGAGACAGAGAGACAGAGAGACAGAGAGACAGAGAAACAGAGAGACAGAGAGACAGAGAGACAGAGAGACAGAGAGACAGAGAGACAGAGAGACAGAGAGACAGAGAGACAGAGAGACAGAGAGACAGAGAGACAGAGAGACAGAGAAACAGAGAGACAGAGAGACAGAGAGACAGAGAGACAGAGAGACAGAGAGACAGAGAGACAGAGAGACAGATAGACAGAAAGACAAAGAGACAAAAAGACAGAGAGACAGAGAGTCAGAGAGGCAGAGAGACAGAGAGACAGAGAGACAGAGAGACAGAGAGACAGAGAGACAGAGAGACAGAGAGACAGAGAGACAGAGAGACAGAGAGACAGAGAGACAGAGAGACAGAGAGACAGAGAGACAGAGAGACAGAGAGACAGAGAGACAGATAGACAGAAAGACAAAGAGACAAAAAGACAGAGAGACAGAGAGTCAGAGAGGCAGAGAGACAGAGAGACAGAGAGAAACAGAGAGAGAGAGAGAGAGAGAGAGAGAGAAAGAGAGAGAGAGAGAGAGGCAGAGACAAACACTTGTTTCCATTTGAATCATAAACATATTTTTTTAACGATTTTAATAATTCCCCAGCATTCTAAGGGGTCTCCAACATCAAAAAATGCATGGCTTGAAACATTGTCTTTAAAAAAAGAAGGAGTTTCTATTAATTATGTTGTATTAAACTAATTATGCCCCGCGGTCATTTACAAGGTCATCCTTGGCGCCACCTCATTAATGCCAAGACAACACTGGGAGCGCAGATTTCTTCTACTTCTCGGAATTTCCCACAAGATTCTTTGAGATTGAAGGCCCTGGCCTGGACAGCCCGTTTTCCCGAAACCAACCAGTCCGATTGCTACCCACACGACCAGGGTTCGATCCCGGTCGGTGACATTCTTTTTTGTACGACTAACATTGTCATATATGTTAGAAACAAACATTATTAAAGGGACAGTCAGGCGGGTTTTACAACATTGGCTCATCTAAGAGAGAAAAATTCGCTGATCAAGAAAATGTATATGACTATGGGTCGGAAATGTACCGTTTTCGATAGCCCTCGCTTCAAAGTGTCCAAAAACGGCCGACCATCCGCAGATTGTGCGGATGGCCAGTACGCCCTGCGTGTCCGGTTTTTACAAGGGATGCTAATGAACCGAATTCATTCTAATTGACTGAGACAGCTCTGAAAATGAGGAGGGTGCGAGACAATTTAGCATAGTTCATTCGCATACTTTCCGACCGTATCCGATCGAAAATGAAATGAAAAGGCCCCTTACTGCCCCTTTAAGTTATTTAAAGTTATTTAAAGCAGTATAAAAAAATAATTGTACCAATAAATACTAAATTTCAACTTTTATTTTTCATACCCGGGCCAGTCGGGCCGGGCCTTCCCGTCATTTGAGAACCCCGTCATACGTAACTCTAAGGCGAAAATTCTGCAGTTCGTTAAAGTTGCTAACAGATTGTTCTTATAGTCTTCGCCAATTTTGATCTTGGCCGATTCGTAAATGTAACCCTGACGCAGTATTGCGTACGTATCCTAAAACACAGGATTTTCTACGCAAATTCGCGTCTGTGTCATTTGCACAGAGCTAAGAGAGAAATTGGGCGAAGTAGCATTGGCGACGACAATATAACTTATCGTTAGCATCCCCAACTCTAATTGTTCCTTACACCCTAACGTCATTTCCTGTCGATCGCATCTTTTCTCTTAGAATACTCCAATACAAAGGGATCTCAGCCCGTCGCCCTCAAATCCAGGCCCTTTGGCAGCGGCGCGCGTCTGTCGGCTCCTCCACACAAGACTGAAGCTAATCCTATGATTAATAAAGAATAGCGCGCACGTCAGCCTTTGTTCTTCTTTATTACTTTCTTTGTAGTCTTCAAAGCGTTCCCAGACTATTAAAA
This sequence comes from Oscheius myriophilus, assembly GCA_964057215.1. NCBI lineage: Eukaryota > Metazoa > Nematoda > Chromadorea > Rhabditida > Rhabditidae > Oscheius > Oscheius myriophilus. The sequence continues at coordinate 9,331,451 of OZ059902.1, read as the reverse complement.
AATCAAGATGTTTAGGAGTAAGGCTCAGAAATCTATGAAAACTCGTGTTTCCGTGATTTTTTCGATTTGATTTCATATATTTGTATCTAAAATTTACACCCAAATATGAAAACCAAAATGTTTAGGGTAGAAGAAGAAAACCTAATCATTAAGTTCTCAAACCCTAATCCTTACGAACCACTTCCGGTAGTGTCGCCCTAGGAAGTGCCATTGGGCGGTTTGGCCAATTACCTCGTACCTAGGTGTCAACTTAGACGTAATCGTGAGGTAAGTCTGTAATTGATACAGGAAATGATTAATATTAAGGTAAATGTGTGGTTAATTATGTATTAATTAGTTAGAAACTTGTTGGAAGCGTTAAAATTGAATGAAACACTGTGTTTGGGAGGTTTTTGTGCCGAAAAGTTTTGAAAATCGAATATATTTGATGGAGGCAAAAGAAAACAAGTAATTTAATCAGTCGAGTTTAAATTCCATCAACCTCAGACAATATTGCGTGAAATTCTGTGGAATGGGAGAAATCTGCGCTCCCAGTGTTGTCTTGGCACTGACGAGGTGGCGTCTGGGATGACCTTGTGAATGACCTCGGGGCATAATTATTTTAATACAACCAAATTATTTTTGACATTTTTTAAAGACTATGTTTTGAAACAATGCATGTTATAATTCTTAAATCAATTGAAAACACATCTTGAATTCCTTGTTGAATTTTCAAACCACATTTTCTGTGAGAGTCCCTTTGTAACTCTCTCTCTCTCTCTCTCTCTCTCTCTCTCTCTCTCTCTCTCTCTCTGAAATTCTGTCTTTCTCTGTTTATGTGTGTCTCTCACTCTCTCACTCACTCACTCACCCTGGCTTTCTCTCTCTCTCTCTCTGTCTATCTCTCCTTCTCTCTCTGTCTCTGTCTCACTGTCTCTCTGTCTCACTCACTCTCTCACTCACTGACTCACCCTGGCTTTCTCTCTCTTTCTCTTTCTCCATTTCTCTCTCTCTTTCTCTCTCTCCCTGTTTTTGTCTCTCTCTCTCTCTGGCTTTCTCTCTGTCTCTATTTTCATTTCTATATCTTTCTCTCTCTTTCTCTCTATCCATCTCCCTCTATCTCTCTCTCTTTCTCTCTGTCTATCTGTCTCTCTCACTCTCTCACTCACTCACCCTCACTGGCTTTCTCTCTGTCTCTATCTCTATCTCTCTCTCTCTCTCTCTCTCTCTCTGAAATTCTGTCTTTCTCTGTTTATGTGTGTCTCTCACTCTCTCACTCACTCACTCACCCTGGCTTTCTCTCTCTCTCTCTCTGTCTATCTCTCCTTCTCTCTCTGTCTCTGTCTCACTGTCTCTCTGTCTCACTCACTCTCTCACTCACTGACTCACCCTGGCTTTCTCTCTCTTTCTCTTTCTCCATTTCTCTCTCTCTTTCTCTCTCTCCCTGTTTTTGTCTCTCTCTCTCTCTGGCTTTCTCTCTGTCTCTATTTTCATTTCTATATCTTTCTCTCTCTTTCTCTCTATCCATCTCCCTCTATCTCTCTCTCTTTCTCTCTGTCTATCTGTCTCTCTCACTCTCTCACTCACTCACCCTCACTGGCTTTCTCTCTGTCTCTATCTCTATCTCTCTCACTCACTCCCTCTCTCTCTCTCTCTGTCTCACTCACACACACCCAGTCTCTCTCTCTCTTTCTCTGGCTCTCTCTCTCTGTCTCTATTTTCCTTTCTATATCTTTCTCCCTCTTTCTCTCTATCCCTCTCTCTCTATCTCTCTCTTTTTCTCTCTCTATTTGTCTCTCTCACTCACTCACTCACTCACCCTCACTAGCTTTCTCTCTGTCTCTATCTTTTACTCTCTCTCTCTCTCTGTCTCTGTCTCTGTCTCTGTGACGCTTACGCTTACTGAACGTTTCTTTGTCTAGTTTCCCAAAACTATGGGTTTTTTTTTAAAAATTTATGACACCGATTCTAATATCACCATCGGATCTTTCTTCCTTTGGTTTGACCAACAGATTTCTTAGGATGTTGTGGAGCGGCGGCGTCAGATTTGTCGTTGTCAATGAAAACCTTCTCAATCACGACGATCGCGTTGTTCTTTGGGTGACGGTAACGGGTCTAAAACATTTGTTTACTTTTTTAATATTGGCTTTGGGCATATTGCACCCAACCCGCAGCCATAGTTGAGCTGTGGTTGTTCCCGACCAGACGGTGAAAACCTTGGTATTTATGGTTATTACCCCCCACCTCAAAACATTCCACCAACCTATGGTCGGCTGACGTATTCAGTACAACTGTGCATATAGACATGAAAAACATGTCGTGGGCTGGAAAAGTAGGCAAAGTTAAGAAAATTTCCTAGATTTTTTGAAGTCCAGTTTAATGAAGCAAACATTCTGGAAAACTAGATTTTTTCACACGACTTTCATCGAAAAATCATTGAAATGGAATATTCTTTTTGAACATTGATAATTTAACTTTTGGCAGTTTAATGTAAAGTTTCCTCCTTTTTACTTAATTTTACGCTTAGTTTTAAAATTTTTAGCTAAAGGAGTGAGAATGTCAGTTGGTCCCGCAGCGAAAGCCCTGAAGAACACTTAAATCATCGGTTAATCGCGTTACTTCAATGCTATGAAGGGCGGGACCAGTCTAGCCGCAGGAATCGCGGAAACTTTCGTTTATCATCAATTTTCATCTTCTTTTTTTGCAAATTTTTGCTAAAGAATGCCCTTTTGTACCATTTTTAAAGGTTTGTTTTGGTTTTTGCAGCCTTATTTACCCACCGAAAGATAGACATTTCCATTGGCGTCGACCTTCTTGATAGAAGTAGCCATGATCAGATTTAAGGAAAGAATGAAGAGGAGCAAGACGAGAAAACGCATTTTCAGAAGGAATTTGAAAGCGAAACGTATTAGAAAGCTTATATACACCTTTCTTTATTCAGGAATGTGGTTGAAAAATGAAACTTTGATTCATTATTCCAGAATTCTATGCGTAGTCAGACATTCCTTAGCGCTCGGGAATCGGAAATGTGTTTGATTTCCAAACGTTCCGAATTCGGCATGAAATCTCAAAACTACAAAGATCAGGTCATTAAAAAACCAATTTAAAGCTAAATACTGGCCGAAGTACCATATGGTAATACTTTATAATACTCCAGAAAGGATTCCATCTTTGAAATTCGGCTTTTCGAGCAGTTTTCAATTAATGGGGTCGCAGTTTGTTGAAAAACAGACAATAAAACACTACTTACTAGTGAATGGTCCTATCCGGCCCCCAGCCGATCGAGGTGAGCCCTATACCGTTTGAAAGAGAAGTGAATTCTTAGTCGAGGAGTGAAGTGCGCTCTCTCAAAATCCGCGCCAAGGGGGACGCAAATGTGCTTGGTGGCATAGCGGCAAGCTGCTCGCTTTATAAGCTGGAGGTCCCTAGTTCGACTCCTCGACGCTGCAAAATTTTTGCTATTGTATAACACTGACGTATTGTTTTCACGAGAGACAAGTTTGGTCGATTTAAAAAAATATTTCGTTAGAAGCATTTGGACTATTATCTATTTTTGATCCCAGGGTACGGTAAGGCACCCTAGGTTACTGTAGTGCTACTTTAAAAGGACCAAACTTTTTCGAAAATAGGGCAATGATTGTCCCCAGAGTTTAAAAAAATTAATTGACTGGTTTTTCCAAATTTGGCCGGTTTCTACAAAACTACAGTATTCTAGGGTGACCTACCGTAGCCCGAGGCCCAAAAATCAAAGCATGGATTTCCGGTTCCAGGGTTCTAGGTTACTGTAGTTTTGCTAAAAAGTATCAATGTTGATCTTCAGAAAAAAATATATTTATTGTTACGTATCTTACCCAATTTTAACCAAAATACAGTAATCTAGGACCAAAAATCGATATTCTTGAAAACTCAAAAAACAAATCACTGCCAACATGTCGCGGGGCTTTCATACCGTTTGATTTCATCATATTTGAAAGAAATCTCGGTCAACCATGACTCAAATCTGATCGAGGTACCCTGTGGTACCCCACAGGAAAAGTTCCGTGGTCCGCATCCCAAATCCGGTGTTCCGTTCAGTTTTCCAACGTTTCTGGCTCCAATCCGCATTGAAGCCGTGTATTACGACCAAAATCGGGCATAGTTCGACCCTGTTAGTCCTTTTAACACCGGATATCGCACACGGATACGGATATCGCCGCTGGCTTTGTAAAATTACGTTTTTAAGCTGGAATTTCGAAAAACCGCCAGAGTGAATTTTCGTTTTTTCTACTTCATTCCAACCGCAAACATAAAATTAACAAGAATCGAAAAGCAGAAATCGCGGTCCGGGTGTCTAAACGCCGAAATCGGTCAAAAATGAACCACAAAAAGTAAACCTTGTCCAAAAATTCTAAAAATGCGTTTTCAAGTGCATTTTTCAGTAGGAAGACCTTAAAATTCGCACATACCACTTGCATCAGTGTGTTGCCCGTACGTTTTTACGTCATTGGTCACATATCCAGTTTTAATAAAATTGTGTGCGCGCGCCAAAAATTTTTTTTATGACCCCGCCTTTTCGGCGCCTACTTTCACCCCTATGGAATAGAAAAATTGAACGGTTGTCGACATTCATTGGATTGATCATATTACACTGAAGGACTCGTGAATCGGGGAATGAAGGAGGGATGAAGGGAACTACAGAATTACTTGGTGGTCATCATGGTAACGAACTCTGAAAATGCAATTTTAAAGGTCTAAAAAGGTGACTGACCCTCGTAGTTGACCTGGCCGTCTCCGTCGATGTCGGCCTCGCGGATCATCTCGTCGACCTCTTCGTCGGTCAGCTTCTCGCCCAAGTTGGTCATGACGTGGCGCAGCTCGGCGGCTGAGATGAAGCCGTTGCCGTCCTTGTCGAACACCTGAAAAATTAAAATTTAGAAATATTTCATAAGAAAACGAACCCTGAAGGCCTCGCGGATCTCCTCCTCGCTGTCGGTGTCCTTCATCTTACGGGCCATCATGGTCAGGAACTCGGGGAAGTCGATGGTTCCATTTCCTAAAGAAGAATCAATAAAATTCCAAGTTTTTGCACTTTTGCGTACTCTATTTTAGGCAACACGGCACTTTTTAAAACTGTTTTTAGGCTATTCTATGATAAATTTATTGTTTTATAAAAATTCGATACTGTTGGACCATTTTAATTTTTTAGCGTTGAGTTACGGTAGTTTGAAATGAAATACGGTGGAAATTCGAACTTTTTTAGTTTATTCTATAAAGAATTTGCTGTTTTACGATTTTCTAACACTTTTAGGCTCATATCGTTTTTTTTCCTCCGAGTTATAGTAGTTTGAAAATTGATACGGATTAAACTCCTACTTTTTCAGTTTGTTCTATAAAGAATTTGCCGTTTTATAACTTTCTAAAACTTGGACTTTTTTAATTTTTTTTGCGTCGAGTTATGGTATTTTAAAGTTGAATACGGTGAAATAACAGACTTTTCCAAAAACCTATTTTACAGGGTTTGTAATACGGAATTTAATTTTTATAATATTTATTATCAAAAATTTATAAACTATGAACAGAAAAAGTTATGAGTAAAAAAATTTCATAGGACATGTATTTTCCAGACTCTTTTATAAATGAGCAAAACACGAATTGAAATTTTTGAAAAAAGTTATGATTAAAATACTGTCCATTTTTCAGATTTTAGCATATATCTCGAAAAATTACAATTAGAAGTAAAGAGTTACTGGTTTAAGTCATAGGGCCCCATTAGAACAAAATTTTCAATATTTTGCCGTGTGGCAGAAAATTGAGTACGCAATACAGCGAAACAATGGAACTTGATGTTGACTAAGATTACGCAGACTAAAAATATGTTAATCGAATTATCCTATTACTTTTTGCCCCCTTTGAGATTAATAAAGTCATCTGTCTCGTGCAAGTGCATTCCGTTAAGTACATTCAGCGCATAAATACTTCCTAAGTCTTCTCATCTGCCATGCACTTGCTGTTTTTAATAATATATTCCTGCAACGCAATCGAACAATCTGAAAATCCAGTTCCAGGAAGTCCTGGTTTCCCAAATCGAGGGTAGTTTTTCAAGTTTGGCTCATTTGATAGAGAAAAATCCGATGATCAAAAAACTCAATTTATCAGTATTCCCGAAATTCCCTGGTTATATGCGCGTTTAAGGTTGAAAAAATATGCGCGTTAAAGGTTGAAAAACGGCCAAACCAGCAGAATAGCAGTACATTCAGCGTGTCCGACGCTTACAAGGTTTTCTGACTTTGTAAACGCAGTGCATGTCATGGTTAAGCAGGGCGAACTGGCAGCATAATGACAAATCCCCATTTTTGGCAACTTTGAAGCGATGTAACTCAAAAACGGTGCAGTTGTAACGCCTTTTCTCATATATTTTTGTGTTCAGCGAGTTTTTACCTATCAAATAGGGATAATTTGAACGCCCTGACTGTCTCTTACAAGGTTTTTGGCTCAAAAATGAAAGGTAAGTTGTCAAAAATCCTTACCATCGGCGTCAACCTCGTTGATCATGTCCTGGAGCTCGGCTTCCGAAGGGTTCTGGCCCAGGGAGCGCATAACGGTACCAAGTTCCTTGGTGGTGATGGTGCCATCGCCGTCCTTGTCGAACAAGGAGAAGGCCTCCTTGAACTCTGAAATAAACAATTTTAAATACTCTTTTTGAAAAAAAAACACTTCTAATCTTAATTTTAAAAAAGATAATAAAAAACCAACCGGCGATCTGTTCCTCGGTGAGCTGTTCGGCCATTTCGTGCGGGAGAAGAGGAACGGGCTCTGAAAGGCGAAAGATTTCTAACGTTTAAGTTATCTTTGAGCATATGGAAAGTTAGCAAATCAAAAATCGAAGGGTGGATTCGAACCCGGGTCGTGAGATTTGTAAGCGAGAACGATACCACTCGGCTACAGGGGCGCAGCGCGCGCAATAACAGTCTACGGCGGACCGAAGCCGTGGTGCATTGGTAGCGCTCTCAAAACTCAAAACTAGGGGCCCGTGTTCGAATCCGTGACTCAAAATTTGAAATGCCTCAGGCACTCAGTTGCGGAAGCCAAGTTAATTAAACTGATTTCAGCCAATTGGGCTCAAAATTTCAAAGAAAACGGAATTCCATGGTTTTGGTGAATTTGGTCACCATGGGGAATTGCGGCAAATTTGCATATTAAAATACAAAACGGTGGTTTTATAGCTAGCAGAATTTAGCCATTTCAGATAATTTTTGACACAAAAAATTCCAGAACGAAAAACAGGTTAATTTGCGATGTCCTTGGGTTAAAGGAAAATTTGCAAAACAAAAATCGAAGGGTTGAGTCGAACCCGGGTCGTGAGATTTGTAAGCGAGAACGATACCACTCGGCTACCGGCGTAAATTTCAGCATGTAGCGACCCGACGCCATAGCGCAGTGGTAGTGCTCTCGCTTGCAAATCTAGCGGACCCGGGTTCGAATCCGCTCTGCGAAATTCGAAGGGCAAACGAACGCTTTTCAAAAACAGTGTGAGAAACGGTGTAAAATGTGAAATTGACTGAAATCTGGGCAAATATGAAGGAAGAAATGAGTCACAAGAGCCAAAAAAGTAGAAAACAAAGGAAATTTCATTAGAAAATGAGAAATTGGCTTCAATCTGGGCATTTTCGCCAGGCATGTGACTATCTAGGAATGGTAATTGGTCAACATGTTTTTCCACAACGACGTAATAAATATTAATGCGGGCAAGGGTGATTAAATCAGACTGGAATTTGCCACAATTTGAGGGGTTTTCCAAGAAATTTGACAGAAAATACACTGATTTACAAAGAAGCGATAGCAGGGTGAAAAGCGGTAAATCGTACGTATACAAGCGAGGAACCCACGCCTAAATGGCGCCAAATCGAGCGCTTGGGCGGGAATGCACGAGATTTGAAAAGGGCAGGCATATATAGGCGCAACGGCGGCGCATTGCGCCAGCCAGCCGCAGATTTATTATCAAAACGGCGGTGTTTTTGTAGTGGGATTAGTTTCAATGCTGAATTCGAGATAACTGGAATGGAAAAAGAGAAGAGAAAAGTGCGGGCACGACCGACAACGGACGGCAGGGCATAAAAATGGCAAGATGACGCAAAACACCGTGACTCATCTGCATAATCCTCTTACGCGAATAAAAACTGGTCCCGCTGACATTTCACAGAGACAAGTGTGCATTTACACTCAGCGGTGGAAAAAATCGAACTGTGAAGTAAAGAACAGTTATGTGAGTGTGTGAGTGTGTGAGTGAATGAGTGAGTGAGTGTGAGTGAGTGAGTGAGTGTGTGAGTGTGTGAGTGTGTGAGTGTGTGAGTGTGTGAGTGTGTGAGTGAGTGAGTGAGTGTGTGAGTGAATGAGTGAGTGAGTGTGAGTGAGTGAGTGAGTGTGTGAGTGTGTGAGTGTGTGAGTGTGTGAGTGTGTGAGTGTGTGAGTGTGTGAGTGTGTGAGTGTGTGAGTGTGTGAGTGTGTGAGTGAGTGAGTGAGTGTGTGAGTGAATGAGTGAGTGAGTGTGAGTGAGTGAGTGAGTGAGTGTGTGTGTGTGAGTGTGTGAGTGTGTGAGTGAATGAGTGAGTGAGTGTGAGTGAGTGAGTGAGTGTGTGAGTGTGTGAGTGTGTGAGTGTGTGAGTGTGTGAGTGAGTGAGTGAGTGTGTGAGTGAATGAGTGAGTGAGTGTGAGTGAGTGCGTGAGTGTGTGAGTGTGTGAGTGTGTGAGTGTGTGAGTGTGTGAGTGTGTGAGTGTGTGAGTGTGTGAGTGTGTGAGTGAGTGTGTGAGTGTGTGAGTGTGTGAGTGAATGAGTGAGTGAGTGTGAGTGAGTGAGTGAGTGTGTGAGTGAGTGAGTGTGTGAGTGTGTGAGTGTGTGAGTGTGTGAGTGTGTGAGTGTGTGAGTGAGTGAGTGTGTGAGTGAGTTAGTGTGTGAGTGTGTGAGTGAATGAGTGAGTGAGTGAGTGAGTGTGAGTGAGTGAGTGAGTGTGTGAGTGTGTGAGTGTGTGAGTGTGTGAGTGTGTGAGTGAGTGAGTGTGTGAGTGTGTGAG